>PITA01010442.1:0-12611 GCA_004023965.1 Spilogale gracilis
TATTTGACAGAGAGAAACACAGCCAGAGAGGGAACACAAGCAGGGGGTGTGAGAGAGGGAGAAGCAGGCTTCCCGCCGAGCAGAAAGCCCGATGTTGTGGCTTGATCCCGGGTCTCCAGGATCATGACCCGAGCCGAAGGCAGTCGCCCAACCAACTGAGCCACCCAGGCGCCCCTAAATAAATAAAATCTTAAAAAAAAAACCAAAACCCACACATTTGTTTTGGATATTTGCTGTTACAGATAATGCAGCTCTGAAAATTGTGCATGACTCCCAAGTGTCATACATTTTTTTAGTGTTGAGTATAGAAAGTGAGGGTATCTGTTCCTTACGGCAAAATGTTTCCAAAGTGATTATACTGTGTTATATACCCACCAGTGGTATATGAATGTTCCTAATATTGTCACACTTGAAGTTTTACAATCTGGTGGGTATAAATGACATATAATTGTGTCCCAGATTATTATGTTTCCTGTTAAGGACCATTCGTGCTTTCTTTTCTGTGAAATGCTTGATTTGTCTTTACCTATTTTTTATTGTTATTTTGTCTTTTCTCATGGACTTGGAGGAAGTTTTCTTTTTATTTATTCTGAATATCAGTCTTTTGCCAATTATCTATGTATTGAATTATCTTCCATTTATAGCCTGGCTTCTCACTTTATGGTATATCCTGACGAACTGAACTTCTTACATAATTTGTCAGAGTTTTCCTTTATGCTTTGCATTTTTTTTTAAAGTTTTAAGTCATCTCTGCACCCAGCATGGGGCTTAAACCCACAACCCTAAGATCAACAGCTGCATGCTCCACTGACTGAGCCAGCCAGGTGCCCCTGCATTTTCTTGGTCTTTAGGTATCCTTCCCTATTCAGAAGATGACGATATTTCTAGAAAGGAGTAGGAAACAGATATGGACCTTCATAAGTATATTTTGTACAGTTCAGTGTCTTTGAGTCAGGGTTATTATTCTCATACCAGTTGAGGGCTAGAAAACTGAGAAAGATGGGGCGCCTGGGTGGCTTAGTTGTTTAAGCATCTGCCTTCAGCTCAGGTCCTGACCCCGGAGTCCTGGGATCAAGCCTGCTTCTCCCTCTCCCCCTGCTGTTCCCCTTGTTTGTATGCATGCTCTTTCTTTCTCTCTCTCGGTCAAGTGAATAAATAAAATATTTTTTAAAAAAAACACATAAAATAGAAAATTGAAAGAGAAAGTATTTAAAGTAAAAGGAAGCTTGGTACCGTAAGAAGGTAAGTAGAGACGAAGATCTTTAGTGCAACCGCAGCACTTGTTGGTCTCATCTGGTTTTGTTCAGAGGTTAAAATGTTTGTGTTCGTTTCTGAATCCATTTATTTCTGCTTTTTTTGTTTTGTAGATACAAGTCTAATTCTGCTCAGCTGCTCGTTGAGGCTCGAGTTCAGCCCAGTCCCTCAAAACATGTAAGTGTCTCCCATTTGAGAAGGCTTCTCCTGACACACATGGCTCTTGCTGTAGCTTATGGTGTTAGTGAGAACCATCTTGCTTTGTTTATAGTACAACATGCCAGAGATTTTTGTTCCAGTATGGTCCTAAATCTTCCATTTCCATTTTAGTTTAAAGAGTTTCCTCATGGATGCAGAATAAATCATTGCCAGTCCTGGGCCCTCTCCAGCCTCACCTTCCTCTCTACACTTACACATAGCCTGTACTCCAGTCCTGCTGGGTTCCTTGGTTTTCCCAAGCTCACTGCACACCTCTCTGACTCCTCTTGTGCTGTCCCTGACCTGGAATGTCCCGACCTTGTCCCCATCTGTGCTGTGGGAATGGAACTCATTTCTAAAGACCCGTCTTTCACAAAGCCTGTGATCTCTCCTCTCTAAATGCCTGTAGTTATGTCTTGAAATCTTTACCTGTGTGATGTAGTGATTCACTCATCTTTTTCAGCTCCCCTACCAGACTGTGTGCTTTATGGTTAGGAACCATATCTTACAATGCATAGCAGTGTCCTTCATATTTAGGAGTTCGACAGACATTTGTCAAATGAGTAAAGGCCATGTCGAAAGCATTTTTAGGTGGGAGAATCAGGGTTCAAATTAGCACTCAGCTTCTATAACTCTTAGGAGAAAATTTCCAGAAGCATATTGGATAAATATGAGAATACAGCCTTTTTTCCTCCTGTTTTTTGTATTCCCAGTGAACTAACCAGAGCCATCAGTTTGTGGCTTGGGCCAGGGGTCCCACATTATCTTTGCCAGTTCGTATATATAGCATGGCATGGATTCTAGAGTTCAAGCTTTGCAGTTTTTTGCCCACATCCTGGAAGGTTTCTTCCCGAGTAGGAGCCTTTCTCATCCCTCTCAATTACTTGTATGTGATATCTCTAGTGTGTTAAGGATGAGTTGTGAGTTTGTAAAAACTGTAAAGTTTTGTGTTTTGGCCATATCTATGTGGGAAAAGCACTGTCTTTGACAAATAAACCTGCTCCTGTGGGCTTGTTAGGAGCTTCACAAGCTCAGCTCAGCCCCTAAGAACCTCTGTACTACTTGTTGAGTGGCAGCTCTGTTGAGTGCACCGAATGTGGCTGTTCGGGCGCCTGGCTGACTCAGTCGGTTAAGTGTTTGCCTTCGGCTCAGGTCATGATCCCAGAGTGCTGGGATCCAGCTCTGCATGGGGCTCCCTGCCCGGCGGGAAGCCTGCTTCTCCCTCTCTCACTCCCCCTGCTTGTGTTCCCTCTCTCGCTATGTTTCTCTCTGTCAAATAAATAAATAAAATCTTTAAAAAAAAAAGAAAAAGAAAAAGAAAAACCCAGTAGCCTCTAAAAGCAGAAGTTGGATTGAATGACCTTTGGAAATCTAGACTTTTTCAGCCTGACATCATAAACTACTGTAAGTTCTCCTTTCAACCTTCCTCTGCCTCTCTGAATCCTAGTGATTGTGCAAGCCCAGCTCATGTGCCACTTCCTTCAGGAAGCCTTCCTGATCTGGGCTTTCTGTTCAGAACTTTTGGGACCCATAGAGCCCACACATTGCAGTTGAGTTCTGACACTGTCACAGGGTCAGGCTAACCTCCCATGCACCTAGCTGTGTCAGGCACCCCTGTGGCCTCCCAGGAGCTGAAGGTTCCTCTTCACTCATTCAGCTCTGCTTCTCCCCAGGTTCCCACGACCCACCCCCCTCACCACTGCGCAGTGTGTATGCAGTTTGTGCGGAAGGAAAACCTCCTTTCTCTGGCCTGTCAGCATCAGTTTTGCCGTAGCTGCTGGGAGCAACACTGCTCAGTACTTGTCAAGGATGGCGTGGGTGTGGGTGAGTCTGCTGCCGGATTTATAAAAGCCGGCATGAAGTATTTATCTTCAGCGTGGCCATTGCAGGCACTCAGGTCAACTACATGTTTTCTTCTGAGCCTGATTGGGGTTTTTATTGTCAGAACCATTAGTTTCCAAGAATATCAGGCTGAACAGTGGCAAGATTTTCCCTAGTCCTCAGCAAAATGAGAGGATTAAGGCATATATGTAAATGTTGGTGTCAGTGCAAGGTGAGCTTTTCGGAGAACTCTCCTTTAAGGTGCCTACCATATCTTGATGCTCCGAGTGGTAGCCATAACTCAGGAACCCTCAGAGAATCCTGCTGTTTAGGTAGCATAATACAAATCAGATTTGGTAACTGCTTATAGGAGTGTTTGTCATACTGTGACTTGATGGTATCGGAACTCCATTAGCGTCCATTAGTGGTATCTGTAGAATCTCATTGTGTTGGGTGGTAGTCATTTGCATATAATATTAAATATCACAAAATGAAATTATTAGGAACCATGAAGGATTTTTTTTAATTAATCACTACACCCCTTGGGGGTCTTGAATTCATGTCTACAAGATCAAGAGTCGCCTGCTCTACTAACTGAGCCAGACCAGGTGCTCCAAGTACCAGATAGAATTCTTTTAGATGATACTGCTTTTTTAGTGGTGCCATTTGTGATATATGTGTAATTTGAGATGAATTTTACTTGTCTCTGCAAATACATTAATTTTTCTCTCTTTAAAATAAATTCTGTGGCTCCAAGGATTTCCCATGTAGAATCTGAATTTGTTGGGTGAACTCAGTGGGGAAATAGATCATTATCATGTGTTTTGCAGTGCAGTTACCTGTCATGTTGTCTTTGTTGAACAGGAGTCTCTTGCATGGCTCAGGACTGCCCACTCCGAACACCAGAGGACTTTGTGTTTCCATTGCTGCCCAATGAAGAATTGAGAGACAAATACAGGCGCTACCTCTTTAGGGACTACGTGGAGGTACGACTGGCCCCTGTCGTTGCACGTCTGCTTCCTGGGTCTACCTTCCATCTTGTGCTCACTGCAGTCACTTTGTAGACAAGGCTGCCATTAGGTGCTGTAATTTGAAGAAAGAGCTCTGTGGCTTTTACAAAGTAGAGAAACCACTAGAGTGATAGTGAGGAACACAGGCCCTGGAGTTAGGCTGAAAATGACATGAATCCCAGGTTTGTTACTTCCTCGCTGTGTAGCCTTCCACCCTTGATTTGTGCAGTTTGAAAACTTGTTCAGGATTCCAGCGTGGTCAGTTTTGAATTCCTTCCCCTCCTTTGGGCTCAGGCTTGCAGCCTCGGTGCAGCATAGTTCTCATCATCTTCATCACTTACGCCTGAGCTGACAAGATTGCCTGACAGGCTGGGTCTTCTCATGCATGGGCCGCAGGATAAACACTGCCTTGTGCCCTGTGCTCTTTGCCACCTTTGGTGCATACGTGCGGGTCTTTGAGCCTCTCAGAGCTTTTGTTTTTGTTTTTTAGGTAAAATTTGGTGGGTAACATTATATCGTTTCAGGTATACAACATAATAATTCAGTATTTGTATATGCTACAAAGAGATCACCAAAGTAAATCTAGTTACCATCTCACCATATAATTGACCCCCTTCACCCCTTTCATGCACCCTATGCCCCCTTGCCCTTCTGTTCTCTGTTTTTCTATCTTTGAGTTTTGTTTTATCTTCGAGTTTTGTTTTGTGTATTCATTTTGCTTTTTAGATTCTGCACAGAAGTGAAGTCATATGGTACTTCTTTCTCGGTCTTATGTCACTTAGAATAATACTTTCAGATGCACAGCTCATTTGGGCTGTATTCCTTTCTATACCTGGTGCCTGTGCACTTTCATCTCATAGACACAGTTCTGTACTATAATCTAGCCTTAGATCGTTCTACTGAGTTGCTACCGAGTTTTAGCTAAACATTTATAGGTCTTCAATATCTGCCTAATGCTGTTCTTTGTGACATGCTTCCTGAATTCCTGTAGCCCCTTGATAGAAGTCATTGGCCAGAAGGACAGGAGGTGTTTGAGCTCTCAGGGAAGTCTGATTTGGAAGCAGTGACTAGGGGAGGGGATGTCCTCATTATTTCTCCTTGTTGTGTTCACAGAGTCATTACCAGCTCCAGCTGTGCCCTGGTGCAGACTGCCCCATGGTTATTCGGGTACAGGAGCCTAGAGCTCGCCGAGTACAGTGCAATCGGTGCAACGAGGTGTTCTGGTAAGAGTGAGTGTGGGTGCTGAGCAGCCCTGGGCTCCTGCCTTGTCCTCCGAAGCACACGATCGCTGCTGCTGTGGGTGAGGGTGGGCTGGGAAAGACAGGGTTTGTGAGCCTAACCAGCAGCTCTGCTCCCAAGTGGGCGGGGTAGGCACCCAGCATCTCATATTCCACGGGATGTTTGATCACGCTTAGTCCAGAAACAAAAATGTGGCACAGATTCTCGGAGAATGTGCTGTGGTTTATGCTAGGAGACTCATGGCACAGAGATTGTGTCTGTGTGGATATGTGTGTGCCTGCACAGAAAATCATGTATTACTATGTTTGAAAGCTACAAGCCTCTGCGTTTGAGTCTTTCTCCATTTTGGCCTTTGTAGGCTATTTTTATAACACTAGAATTCATAAAGGTGGTTTACGTCTACCTGAGGTTTGCTCTGTTCAGTAGGTAGGGGTATAGCTTAAGTGTACTGAAGACTTACCATGGGAAAGACACTATTCTGATCACTTTACCTACACTGTCACAACTGGGTACAGTTGCCACTGTTGCCCTTATGTTATAGGGGAGGAAATGGAGGTGCAAGGCAATGGCAGAGCCATAATCTAGGTTCATATCTGTGTCTGTCCCTAATCATGCCTCCCTAAGATGATTTATGGTGGGGCTTAAGAGAAACTACATGAAAAATTGGTGTGGGTGCATGTGTTCTTGCCTTTCAGAACATTGTTGAGGGAGTTTGTGGCTCACCAAAGATTAAGGACCACTAACCTAAGGGTGCCTTGGTGGCTCACTTAACTGGCTGACTCTGGATTTCAGCTGTGGTCTCCATGTCAGGGTCGTAAATTCAAGCTCCATGCTGGGATCTGTGTTGGGCATGGAGCTCACCTTTAAAAACACAAACCACCTGGGGCACCTAGGTGGCTCAGAGGGTAAAGCCTCTGCCTTCCGCTCAGGTCGTGATCTCAGGGTCCTGGGATCTAGCCTGCTCGGCGGGGAGTGTGCTTCCCCAACTCTCTCTCTGCCTGCCTCTCTGCCTACCTGTGCGCTCTCTCTCTCTCTCTCTCTGTCAAATAAATAAATAAAATCTTTAATAAAACAACAACCCATTAATGTAGTTGCTCTTCATCCTTTGTGTCCCATATTATTTTATTATTTTTTTAAAGATTTTATTTATTTGGGACGCCTGGGTGGCTCAGTCATTAAGCACCTGCCTTTGGCTCAGGTCATGATCCCGGAGTCCCAGGATCGAGCCCCGCATCAGGCTCCCTGCTCGGCGGAGAACCTGCTTCTCCCTCTCTCACTCCCCCTGCTTGTGTTCCCTCTCTGGTCTCTGTCTGTGTTTCTCTCTGTCAAATAAATAAAATCTTAAAAAAAAAAAAAAGAGTGACTTAGAAGTGTTTAGATTGAAGAGAAATTCATACACTATTTCAGTATAGCCCCACGTAAGTAAGGATTCCAAAGGCCTTGAGAGGTAACGTGACTTCTTTGTAAAACTCTAATTCAGGGAGCGCCTGGGTGGCTCAGTTGGTTAAGCGACTGCCTTCGGCTCAGGTCATGATCCTGGAGACCCAGGATCAAGCCCCGCATCGGGCTCCCTGCTCAGTGGGAAGCCTGCTTCTCCCTCTCACTTCCCCTGCTTGTGTTCCCTCTCTAGCTGTGTTTCTCTCTGCCAAATAAATAAATAAAATCTTTTAAAAAAAACAAAACAAAACACTCTAATTCAGGATCTGTTGGCTTGGACAGAAGGAAAATTGAAAACAGGACCCTGACCTAACAATTATTTGAATAATTTTCTTTTCTGGTTTTAAGTTTCAAGTGTCGTCAGATGTATCACGCCCCCACAGACTGCGCCACAATCCGGAAATGGCTCACGAAGTGTGCAGACGACTCTGAAACAGCCAACTACATTAGTGCTCACACTAAAGACGTAAGGACTGTATCTTACCTGTCACGGGTCTGCCCTCACTACTTCCTAGGGCCTCGCCCGGGAGGCTGGCCGTTTGAGAGCAGAACATGCAGGGCCCCAGGGCCCTTGCTGGAGCCTGTAGACCCTTGCCCAGACTTGGCAGAGTTTGCAGTGGACCATCATAGTATGTGTTGGGTGCATTTCTTTTAATAAAATGCTGAACTGCCTGGAAAAGTTTGACCCATGGGGTGACTAATTAGAAGAAAACCTGTTTTTTGTTTTTTTTTGTTTTTTTTTTTTTAGTGCCTTTGGGGCTTTAACAGCGCAGGAAGGGAGAGGGTTGATAGCAACATGTAGTAAGGATCAAGGCTCTGATGCAAGCCCAGGCATACCTAATTCTCATTCTAAAATTTCCCATGGGAAAACATGGCCCTTGGCCCCTTGAGCCCTTAGTGACTCAGCGCCTACCCTGTGCCAGTTGTGTGCTGAGTTGCTACACTCACAGCATAGCCGTGACTGTGACCTCATTAAACATAGTCTGCTTCGTGGCCATGGGAGAGCAGAGCGTCAGACTGGTCTCTGCATTGCTGCCTAGGTTGGGGCATCTCTCAAATGAGAGCAAGTGAGCTTTAGAGTTTGATTCCTTGCCCTCTTTGGTAGCAGAAGTCCAGGCAAGCTGACCAGGACTTGGTCCAGTGTGGCAGCTCTTGTGTTGCTTTGGCATTCTTCCCAAGCAGGAAGGCTTTGTGCTGACTCAGCTTGTGCTTAATCTGAGCAGCCTTGTTGCAGAGACAGATGGTGGAGGACTTAGTGGGGCTCAGCCGGTGCTTGGAGTGTTTCAGAGCCAAACGTGCTGACCTCATTTCCTTGAATTGCTGTTCCAGCCTCAGCGACCTGCCACATTTAAGTGAGATGCTCCTCCCCAGAAGGGCTTGCACAATGAGCTACTGGGCACGGGTGCCAGGAGCTTTGTGTAATTTGTCTTAGAACCGGCCTGGTGGTGCGTGAGCCTAATGGCGCCCTTCTGTCTCCTCAGTGTCCCAAGTGCAACATCTGCATTGAGAAGAACGGAGGCTGCAATCACATGGTGAGCAGAAGCCTGTACCCTTTGCATATGTGCTATGGAGCCTTTGGTCAGCGTGCCCTTAACATGTTCTCTTCTGTTTTCCTCTGACAGCAATGCTCCAAGTGTAAACACGGTGAGTCCCAGGTGTGGTGCTCAAGGCCTAGGGGCACAGTCTGCGTTTCTTGTGTGTGGCCTCCACTGCTTGTTTAGTGAGTGCTTTTGTAGTGAAGTGACAAAGGGTGGCCTCAGTCACTTACAGTACCCAGCCTAAAGCAGCTCTTAATTTTTTATTTACTCCTTTTGGTGCCTCTTAAAATGTCACTGCCATCTTGCTGACACAGATAGTCAGAAGTCAAAAATTGGGATGACTCTTAGACCTTCATGATCCTCAGTCATCCAGGAAGATTTTAGTGGGCTCTTTCTGTTTTTTCCAAGGCAGGTAAGTAATGTGGGGCTTATCTGTGCTACTTTACAGATACCTTTTAGAACATGCTGTTTTACTAGAGGGAATAACAGAAGAGCCTTCCTTTGAGATTTTGCAAAGTTCCCACAAGGGGTTTTGATTTGGCCTTTCCGATCTTCGTCCATCAGAGGAGTAGCTTACATAGAACCTGTTGGCTTTGCTTTCCATCCTGCCAGATAAAGTAGAGAGAGAAAATTTGTTCAAGTAGAAAGTATATGCAAACAGCCTGTGCTTGTCTCCTACATAGCAGCCTAAGTGCTGACCAGAGGCCCTGAGAGTTTCTCTTGGTAAGGGTCCATCTAATGGTATTCCTGTGTTTTCCCAAAAGCCCACTATAATCAGAATGGACATGACAAGGAATTAGAAGGGAACAGTGACTATGAAGTGTAGAATGAAGACAGGCCGTGGGTGGTGGCATATTTTCTCAGTGGTATCCCACTCTGTGTTTGAGTGAGAGGTACATGTATCATCCACTTATACATCCACATGTATCATGCACTTGTGCATGAGATTTGCATACAATTTAAAGAGAAATGGAAGTGAACACCTTGGTACCCGTCCTATTCCTAGTACCCAAGAAGTCCCCTGTGTGTCCCTCCCCGTGGTCTCCCCATCCCTCACCACCCAGAGTTCGCTGCCACCCCTTGCATCCCTGCCTAGTGGGACCCCCTGCATGGGCAGCGCAGAGCGGTGCAGTAGTGGGGAGGGCAGCAAGCACCACCCAGCCGCTGAAGGAGGTGGCAGCTCTTGCCGCTGTTTGGTGAAGGCTCCCGGGAGAAGGAAGGACCTTTGGGTCTCTGAGTTTGGCTTAACTTCCCCAGGTTTTATATAAGAGGTTCTTTGGAGAAGTCAGTGAACCAACTTGAATCCTGGGAAGCAGGGTTTACCCACCGTCAGGGTGTTGGTCAGAGACCGGCTGTGGATCTGACAGGGCAGAGGTGCGGCCGCCTAACAAGACGTGGTTGACCCCTCTCCATCAGACCACAGTCATTGCTGGCTGTGTGGTGGATCTTTATTGTTACCTCTTTGTTTCCTCAGAGTAGAACCAGACTCATAATTCTGAGTAGGAACTGTTGGGTAGTTGTTGGTTTTATAAAAGTGTTCTTTTTTCAAAAAATGACAAAATAGGGGGAAGCCTTTATTCCCAGCTTTTGTACAAAATCTTCTTAGGACAGGCGTTGTGAGGGTGGGAGGTAGTCAGGAGGGCAAACCCGTGTTCTGGATGACGAGATAGGCCTCACTGAACAGGTTTCTGCTTCTCCCATTGGCACCCACACAGCACACCAGTGGTCCTATACAGTCAGCATCCACCTGTGTTGGGTTAAAAAGTTAGAAAGCGGGGCGCCTGGGTGGCTCAGTTGGTTAAGCAACTGCCTTTGGCTCAGGTCATGATCCCCGAGACCCAGGATCAAGTCCTGCATCGGGCTCCCTGCTTAGCAGGAGGCCTGCTTCTCCCTCTCTCACTCCCCCTGCTTGTGTTCCCTCTCTGCCTGTGTTTCTCTCTGTCAAATAAATAAAAAAATTAAAAAAAAAAAAAGTTAGCAAGCTTATGGCTCAGGAACCTGAGAGTATCCACTGGCTGTTGTACGTGCTGGCAGGGAAGGACTACAGGGACAGTGTTATGTGTCAAAGAGGAGAGGTGCACGTCCCTCCAGAATGGAGGCACTCATAGGACGCTCTGGCCAGGTAATAAGCCCACCCCACCCCCCTCGCAGGATCTGTCTATCCCACTGCTTTGCCGTGAAGGAATGCGGGCTTACCTTGTGGGTGTAAATGCCTCATTTTCTGTTCTTTGCAGACTTCTGCTGGATGTGTCTAGGAGATTGGAAGACCCATGGCAGCGAGTACTATGAGTGCAGTCGGTACAAGGAGAACCCCGACATTGTCAACCAGAGCCAGCAAGCGCAGGCCAGGGAGGCCCTCAAGAAGTACTTGTTCTATTTTGAGAGGGTAGGCATCTTCTCAGGCATCTGCTCCTCAGGAGTGGGCTTTGGAGGCCTGCGGAGGGAGGGTTCCCAGGAGCTGGTGTGCTGGTACGTGCACACACAAGTCAGGGAGAGGCGCTCCTGCAGTGGGCCTGAGTGATGCCTCCATAAATGTGGCTTTCGCGCTCCACAGTGCCACCACAACCAACATGGGTTGAAGGACAGGGAGGGGACCTCTTTGAACCATGGGTTGAAGGACAAGGAGGGGACCATGAGATAGTCTTTTCCATCTGGTATCATCTTAATCAGATTTAGAGGGCACTTCCTCCCAGGAAGATCCGTCAGAAGCCCACAGAGCATGGCACATTTGCTTTCTAAGCACAGTAGACGAGTGGGTACTTAGCCTTGTTTAGTCCTCAAGGCTGAAGTCCTGTTGCACTAGATGGTAAAGTGATCTGGCTGGCAGGCCGCTGCTTAGGACAGGGTTAGTAGTACGGCCTGAGGAAGTTCCATTCCTGGGGTGCCTGTGTGGCTTGGACTGCTGGGCAGCCTACTCATGATTTCGGCTCAGGCCACGATCTCAGGCCTGGGATCAGCCCACATTTGGCTCTGCATTCAGCAGGGAATTTGCTGCTCTCCGTCTCCCTCTACCCCTCCACCCTGCCCTGCGTGCGTGCTCTCATGCCCCATCTCTCTCTCAAATAAATAAATCGTTAAAAAAGAAGAAAGTCTTCTCCTGCACTCTTAAGAACATGCAGTCCCCATAAGTTAGATGAAGCTGTGGCCATGCTGTCCCAACTAAGGTGTCTATTCTGAACTTCTGTCTGGATTTGTGCATCTTTCTCTATACCCTGTAGTGGGAAAACCACAACAAGAGCTTGCAGCTGGAGGCACAGACCTATCAGCGGATTCATGAGAAGATTCAGGAGAGAGTCATGAATAATCTGGGGACGTGGATCGACTGGCAGTACCTACAGAATGCTGCCAAGCTCTTGGCCAAGGTCTGTACCACCTCCCTCTTCTGATCCCTGGCCTGGCACTTGACCCTGTCAGGCCCAGACATCTGAGGGTGGGAGGCAGTGTAGGGGGCAAGGGAACACAGCACTTTGTGTCGCTCTGCATGCTTCCGCTTCTGGGCCCACATTTTCCTGGGCAGTGCCCACTGAAGACTCAGTCTGCTGCTGGCTGCCAGAGGATTTCTGAGAAGAGTATTCCACTACCTCAGCCTCAGGGGAAAAGTGCAAGGAAAACTAGAGCCCTTTCCTTCTTTTGTCCCATCCACGCATCACTCCAAAGAAACTTAAGAGATTGTCTTTGGACAAGTGTTGAGATAGACGTGTGGACCCTAATGTCCGACTTGAGGGAAGAGCCAGTGAGGCAGCTGCTGGTAATAAATCACGGTTAGAAAAAGGAACTGTAGGTGTTCTGTGACTATTTCTGTTTCAGCCTTCCCCATGTTGTCCCTCAGTTCACCCTTGATTTGGGTTGGCCTCATTTCTTTTGATCCCATTCCTGTAGAGCCAGGCTCACTTGAACGGTAGGGTGAGAACTGTGAACGCCACCTGAGACACAGTGCGGGCTGGGTTCCCACACGCATGTGCCTTCTCTCCTCTGTCGTAGTGCCGATACACCCTGCAGTACACTTACCCGTATGCCTACTACATGGAGTCTGGACCCAGGAAGAAGCTGGTAAGGCCAAGCAGTCCTCTGCTCTGCCCTCTTAGCTTTGGAGGTATCCTGTCTACCTATGCTT
>PITA01010442.1:12711-72094 GCA_004023965.1 Spilogale gracilis
AATCGATTCTCCTCTAGGCTTCTCTGTTCAGGCCCTGGCATTTTGTGTAATACCAAGGCAGATATACCAAAGCTCCTGAATGGCCCTATTTCTACGACAACTGGCTAAAAATCTCTGTGGCCACTTGGGAGCCAGCACCCATGCTTTGGAGGGCACCAAGCTTGCATGTTCCTAAATTATTGTGGACTTCTTTACATCTTTGTTTAGTTCTCTTAGATAGGGGTTGTTTCCCCTGAATATAAAGTAATTCACATTTATTGCTTAAATGTTGGAAAACAAAAGCATTTATATCATCCATAATTTCACCAGAAAGACATGGCCACTGTTAGCAGTTTTCAGCCTTTTAAAAGTTTTTCTATATTTAGTGTTAATTATATACATGACGTTCTGTTGTTACAACCATTTATTGTTGCAGCTGTCCTTATTTACCAGGCTGGTAAATACAATTTTTAATAGGTGCATAAATGTTTCATTATACGGTTGTACCATCAGTTCAGGCATTCATTGTTTCTCTTTTTCATTATTATAAACAGGACGATGAGGAAATTTTGTGTATAATTGTACAACAGATGTACAATTACTAAGTCAAATGGTTATATATATATATATATATTTTTTTTTTTTTTTTTTAAGATTTATTTATTTGACAGAGATCACAAGTAGGCAGAGAGGCAGGCAGAAAGAGAAGAGGAAGCAGGTTCCCTGCGGAGCAGAGAGCCCAATGCGGGCCTCGATCCCAGGACCCTGAGATATGACCTGAGCCGAAGGCAGAGGCTTTAACCCACTGAGCCACCCAGGCGCCCTTGAATATTTTTGAGACTTGATTTGCAGAAGAGCTGAAAAAATGAAGTATTCAGTGAATACCATGTCTGTGAATATCTGTTCTGACTTGTTTTTACAGCATCTGTTTTCCTGTATGTTGGGAATATTGTTTTCAATGGCTTAAATTTTTCCCCTTTCTTTTGGGGTGGAGGGCGAGTGTGGACTTGCCACGTGGCTGTACTCTTCAGGCAGCCTTCTGATTGGATTCTGGCTCCGGCTGTAGGAGCTTGCACTGCTCTCTGAGGTCAGTCTCAGGGTTGTCTGCAGCTCATGCGAGCCTGAGGTGCTGCGTCTGCCCCTCCATCTGCAGGCCCTGCCCTGGCTGCAGCCCCTCTCCTTTTGACCCTCCTGCTCTGCCCATACAGTTTGAATACCAGCAGGCTCAGCTGGAGGCTGAGATCGAAAACCTGTCATGGAAAGTGGAGCGTGCCGACAGCTATGACAGAGGGGTAGGTGCCTATCCCCTTTTTGGTCCCTCTATTGCAGGTCAGGAAGGACTGGCTTGTTAACAGGTGACAGGGTTGTTAGCATGTGGACCAGAAGCTGCTGCAGAGAAGGGTGGGAAGGGCAGTGCCGGTGACCTCTTGAAGCCCCTGATATTTTGGGCATGGCTTTGGCTGCTCTGGGGACTGGGCCGTGCAAGCACCATCTTGCTTCCCTGCTGCAGGACTTAGAGAACCAGATGCACATAGCAGAGCAGCGGAGGAGAACCCTGCTGAAGGATTTCCATGACACCTAGATTGGGACACGGACACGCTGGAGTGAGGACGACGTGGCTGCGAGGCCTCCCGGCTGCCAAACTGCATGCTGCAGGCTCTGCCTTTCACCACCTCAGGCAACAGCCCGGACCCCACTCCTTACAGACACTGGCCACACACCTCCTAGTCCATTTCTGTTTTCTTCTCATCTTTTCGCTTTTTGTTTCTACCAGGGTAGAGGCCATGTTGAATTGGCCTCTTTTCAGGGCTTTTAATTCCCCCTGGATGGTTATTGGGAGGGAGGGAAAGTTTTTTCTGAATGACTATTGATAGTATTAGATCATTACAACTTATGTAATTTTACAAAAAAAAAAAAAAGGAAAGCGTAGAATTACACAGAACCCTTTTTAAAAATAAATTGGCATTGGAGTGTTTTACCCTCTAGCTCTTTTACTTAGAATGTAACATATGCTGCCTGCCCACCCCTCCCCAGAATGTCTCCTACAGGGCTCCAGGTGGTCTCTGTTTTCCAGGTTCTCATGTGTTTGGCCACAGCTGGTGTCTCAAGGGAAAAGCGTGGGTGGCAGACGGTGGGGAATTAAGTGGGCCTGTATAATGGGCATGGAGCACAAGGGAATCACATCATGCCTCCTACCTGGTCCTTGGGGACCCTTCTGTGGTTAAGTGTACCTGCCTTCCCTGCAGTGAGGAGATAATACAGAAAGAGGCCTTGTCATAGGGTGTTGTCGTCTCCGATGGCACTGTGTGTCTGTGACCAGGTTTATTTGGGTCTGGCCACCAGGCCAGAGTCTACAGCAGAGTGTAGGTGGAGACATGAGTTCAGCACTGTTTCTTCTTGTCTCGTAAAGATAGAGATCTACTTTTAAGGAAATTATTCCCCAAAATAAGTTTGTTTTACCTTGGTCCCTTCTTTCGTGCCAGTGTTCCAGTGATATAACTAACCAGGTTCACACACGGCTGTCCATCTGGACACTGTCCTGCTACCGTTTTCTGGTGAACTTGAGGGTCGGAGTTCAGCATGGCCCTCCCCAGGGCACAGGTCTTTCAGACTCAGGGGCCTTTTCTGCACAAGTGCTTTTCACGTTACCGGGAGTGTGTTCTCCTCCAGAGTGGCTGCTCTGGGGTCTGGAAGTCTGAGGCCAGGAGGGTCCTGGGTTCGTGGTCGCAGCTACTGTGCTGGAAGGGCTGGCCAGGGGAGAGGGCCAACTTTTGCACAGTTGAGTGCAAAGAAACAGGTGGGTGGTGTGGTGTCCTGCCTGTCCTCAACCTGGTCCGGTGGGCCTTTTCAAAGCTCCATCTGTGATTCCTGGGGCTTTTGTGGCTTTGTTCACTGCCTCCACTCTGAGGCTGGCGAAGCTGTTTGTGTCAACAGGACCTCCTCCACCTCCTGGAAGAGTTGCTTCCGAGATCTATGAATATTATGGTGGAAGTTCTTTGATATTCAGACATTCTCACCTCAGTCAGCAGTTTCCCAGGGACCATGTTAGCTGTAAACTGAATCACTCTTGAAGACAGAGAACAGCTATGATTCTTGGGATCACGGAGTATAGGGCTGGCTGCAGGCTCCCTGTCTCCCCCCAGTCCCAACCCAGGCTTTGTCTCTTCCTATCATCTGCCAGGGAGGAACTATGGGGTGGAGTGGGAAAACAAGTTAGGAGTGCAGGGCATGAGCCCAGAATTGGATGGAGGGGAGCTCACTGAAGGAGGAGCGTGCCTGCTGCAGGACCTAAAGCTGGCTGTGCTGCCCGCTCCCATCAGGTCCTCTCCGTGTCACCGCCATGGCAGAGGCATTGGAGCTCTGCGCCTTACGTCACACCCTGGACATCCTGGGCAGTTCTTGGCCTGCACAGCTACCACGTGGTGCACTTGTACCCAGCTGTGGTCCCAACCCCTGGAGCTGCAGGAGGTTCTGTGCCCGACTGTAGCCTACAGCACTTGACCTGTGGAGAGCTTCCGTTTGTGTCCCCAGGGGCTGTCTTTCGCTTAACATCATCAGGAAGATGGGAAAGGTTTGGCAGAATTGTTCTGCCCTACAGAGGATAGAAGACAAAGCAAGGCACAGTATTCTCATGAATTTATCATATCTTTGTTTTCTTCAAAGAAAAGGTTGAGGCAATGTCATCTGCTCAATGTTGAGTGGTTTATTCAAAATAAACGAAGTTTCTGATTATAAAGTTGTGTAGAGTCTTCCTTCCAAGGATCCAGGTAGCCTCCTGAGCCAACACCCAGGGGATTCTGGCCAGTGAGCACCAAATGAAGGCCTTCGTGCTGATCAGCCCCCCTCTAAAGACTTTGAGGGTCCCACTAGCCTCTGTTCTGCCTTCCCTCTCTGGCTTTCTGAGGAGAGGGCATCTGTGAAGGGAAGTGAATTATCCTGCCCGTTTTTACTTTCCTCTCCTCCCCGGGTTGCAGGCCTATCATTCCCACAGAAAGATCCTGGGACAGTGGCAGAGTACTGGTGGGAATGCCCCACTGCTCCTGCAGAGGCCCCGAGTCCCTCATTCAGAAAACCCCCTGGGTCCCTCCAAAGCCGATGTGGAAGCCTAGGGCTATACAGTATGGTGGGGGGGGGGTGGCTTCACAGGGACTCTGAGGGTACAAAGCAACGACTCTAGACAAACTCGAGTGTGTGGAGTTTAATCCCAAGGATTGAGGACAGGAAATGGAGTTTGGGTTCAAATTGAGGGGGTCCACACTTGTGGTGGCAAGAGTGGCAGCAACTTTAGTCATAGTTCAGAGGTTAAAACTCCAAAGCTGTGGGCAGCATGCATGGGATGGGCAAGGCCAGAGAGGTCCTAGATACTGCCAGTCTGAACTGCACAGCTCCTCATCCCTGGCCCTCCGGTGTGCTGAGCCCCATGCATGGCACCTGGGCATACCAAGGTGTGCAGGAACCCTCTCAGAGCCTCCGGTGCATGGGGAACAGAGATGCAATTGATTGCTAGTGAATGTCTTCACTGAGGCAGCAAGGTCCAGGACTGAAGGGCCACTTTCCGTGGCACCATATCCTTGGGGATCTTAAAAATGAACAAAGAAGGCACCTGGGTGGCTCAGTTGGTTAAATGTCTGCCTTTGGCTCATGTCATGATCCTGGGGTCCTGGGATTGAGTCCTGCATCAGTCGGGCTCCCTGCTCAGCCAGGGAGCCTGCTTCTTTCTCCTGCCTTTGCCTGCTGCTCCCCATGCGTATGTGGTTTCTCTCTGTGTGAGATAAGTGAAATCTTAAAATTTTTAAATATGAGCAAGAGAAGATAGCACGTTCTAGCAAAGTCTAGAGGAGGGATATCCCATGTAGTCTCCAGGGAGCAACAATCAGAGCACTGTCCCTGTACTGGGCCGTTTTGGGTACCGAGGACACAGCTACTGGTCTTGACTTAGGCCAGTTTCTGTCCCCACGAGACAATTGCACTAATGGTGACTGAGCACATACGCACTTAGTCCTCACAGCAGTCCTCTGAGGTAGGTCCTGTCAGAGTACACATCACGGAGCTGTTCAAAATGCAAAGTAATTGGCCCAAGGTTACCCCTGCTGGTAAAACAAACAAACAAAAAATGTTTGCTGTTAGGGACGCCTGGGTGGCTCAGTTGGTTAAGCAACTGCCTTCGGCTCAGGTCATGATCCTGGAGACCGGGGATCGAGTCCCACATCGGGCTCCCTGCTCGGCGGGAAGCCTGCTTCTCCCTCTCTCACTCCCCCTGCTTGTGTTCCCTCTCTCGCTGTGTTTCTCTCTGTCAAATAAATAAAATCTTAAAAAAAAAAAAATGTTTGCTGTTAGAAGCTGGAAATAAGGGGTGCCTGGGTGGCTCAGTCGGTTAAGCATCTGCCTTCAGCTCAGGTCTTGATCCCAGGACCCTCAGATGGCGTCCCACATCTGGTTCCTTGCCCAGCGGGGAACCTGCTTCTCTCTCTGCCTGCTACTCCCCCTGCTTGTGTTCTCTCTCTCTCTCTCTCTCTCTCTCTCTTGCTCTATCTCAAATAAATTCTTAAAAAAAAAAAAACCTGGAAATAAGTACCAATAAAAATAATTTATTTGAGAGGAAAAGAGAGAGAGAGAGAGCATGAGAGGGGAGAACGTCAGAGGGAGAAACAGACTCCCCGTGGAGCTGGGAGCCCAATGCGGGACTTGATCCCGGGACTCCAGGATCATGACCTGAGCTGAAGGCAGTGGCTTAACCAACTGAGCCCCCCAGGTGCCTTCCTAAATCCAATTTTAGTAATAGAGATTAGAATACAACAAGGCCCAGATGTGACTGCATCAGCAACTAAGGTGGGATTTCCACCACCACCACCGCCCCCGTGAGGTGAGCCAGCCTGAGGGTGAAAAAATTTATGGCTCTTACCTCTTACTTTTTAAGAAAATAATACATTTTGGGTGCCTGGGTGGCTCAGTGGGTTAAAGCCTCTGCCTTTGGCTCAGGTCATGATCTCAGGGTCCTGGGATTGAGGCCTGCATCAGGCTCTCTGCTCAGTTGGGAGCCTGCTTCCTCCTCTCTCTGCCTGCCTCTCTGCCTACTTGTGATCTCTCTCTCTGTCAAATAAATGAATAAAATCTTTCAAAAAAAAAAAGAAAGAAAAGAAAAAGAAAAAAAAATAATACATTTTAAAATGGGGCACCTGGCTGGCTTGGTCTGTAGAGTAGGGGCCCCTTGATCTCAGGTTCATGAGTTCAAGCCCCACTTTGGGTGTGGAACCTATTTAAAAAAGAGAAACTTTAAAGCCCTTAGGTAGCAAAAAGGCCATAGGTTTTAAAAGGCCAAGTTCCAGTTCATGATGTGGTTGTGAGATTACCCCAACCAACAGCAGGTGGAGCGGAACTAGACAGCATTCCACACCCCGACTCCAGTGCCCCAACAGGCTTACCTTGTGACGAGTGAGAGAAGGAGCTGTGCATGGCAGTGGGCATAAGTCCCTTGGGTATGGGAGATAGGAATATAGGAGAAAGGGCTTCAGAAAAATAGGGAATATGATGTGTGGTAACCTAATAGATTTTTTTCAAAGATTTTTATTTATTTGACAGAGACACAGTGAGAGAGGGTACACAAGCAGGGGGAGTGGGTGGGGTATTGGGAAAGGGAGAAGCAGGCTTCCCACCCGGGGATCCTGGGCTCATGACCTGAGCCAAAGGCAGATACTTACCAACTGAGCCACCCAGGTGCCCCTCTCTGTTGTGTCCTAAGGAGATTGACAAGATGGTCCCTGAGAGCAGCTGGATGAGTAGATGGCTGGATAAGTGGATGCACCCATGTGCTTGGGCACTGGTAAAATCTGCCATTGTGTGACAGACTCTTCAAGAGGAGGTAGGCCTACCTTTGGAGCCCCTGGCCTGCTCTGGGGAGACCAGAAAATGCAGACTCCACTTTTCCGGAAGAAAAAGGGTGGGAAAGGGACTTGTTTTTTTTTGTTTGTTTGTTTGTTTTAAAGGTTTTATTTATTTGACAGAAACACAGCCAGAGAGGGAACACAAGCAGGGGAAGTGAGAGAGGGAGAAGCAGGCTTCCCGCAGAGCAGAGAGCCCGATGTGGGACTCGATCCCGGGTCTCCGGGATCATGACCTGAGCCGAAGGCAGTCGCTTAACCAACTGAGCCACCCAGGCGCCCCAGGAAAGGGACCTGTTAACAGGGTAAAGGGAAAATCACCCGTGAGACCTGACTCAGCCGCACAGCTCTTGTCTGCCTGTCCACCTGGAGGGGTCGGCTTCTGCCCTGGGGCTGCTGCATCTCTGCCTGAGGATAACCCAGCCCTAGAAGAGCAGGGAGCATGAAAACGCCCAGGCTTCGGCACTTGGCCACTGGTATGTCCCTGCACCTCCATACCTGGTGATAATCTGATTTTCTTTCTTCTGAGGCGACTACAGCCACACCACCCTGATCACAATCTTGTCTAGTTTTCCTCTGAGGCAACAGTATCTCAATTATAGAAAAGTTCCTTTTTCACAGAAAAGCGCCTTTCTCCTTTCCTTGTGCCAACGTTGAGGCAAGAAATGTTTCTGTGCACCAGAGCACCTGAAAAACCTGCTTGCATCCCCGCAGGTTGTTGTTAGGGGTTTGAGCTTCTTTCTGCCAGGGCTCCTCCAGGAAGCCCTCTCTGACCACTCCAGACTGGGTCCCACCGTCTATGCACGTATGCAGCTTTGAACATCAAGCAGCTTCTTCCTAAGGCCTGACTCCTATAGTCCTCCCTGTGAGGTCGCAGAGCGACTCCAAGGCGTTCTTGGCCTGCTAAGCTGGTGAGTGACAGTGCCAAAAGCTGTGGGTCCTACACCACCACATGCGCAATCGTGGGCCTCCGCGGCGCCCCCAAACCGCCGCATTATTGCGTCATCTTTTGGCACTGCCTCGTCGCTGTCACCCCACTCCCGGGCGCGAGAAAACGTAGGGCATACTTTTCCGGGAAGAGGGAAGTGCATCTTAACTAGGGGACGGAGAAAGTACTAATGGGGTTTCCTTTAATGGTGCTGCTCTTGTCTGCTCCTGCCTTGCGGGTGGAGGAGGAGGTCGGCTTCCGCCCTGGGTTGTGTGCATCTCCTCCTGACAGTAACCCACCTCGGGAAGAGAAACTCCAGCGTGGGCCGGGGTCCAGGGCACAGGGGAGACCGAGCGCCGCGCAGGGGGCGGGGGCGGGTGGCTCCCGCGTGCACAGCATCCCCAGGCACCGTCTCCTAGAGACTGCGGCGCGCGCGGGCTCCGCGGCGGTTGTCCAGGCGACGGCGCGGCGCGGCGCGGCGCGGGCATCCCCGCGGCCCCTCCCCTGGGCGTGCGCGCGACCTGGGCGCCATGGCGGCGGCGGCGGCCCCGAAGCCCGAGTCCGCGAGTCCGCAGTGGGCGCCGCCTGGACACGAGCGGGCCCGGACCGCGGCCGGGCTGGGCGACTGCGAGGACGCACCAGTCCGGCCGCTGTGCAAGCCCCGCGGCATCTGCTCGCGCGCCTACTTCCTGGTGCTGATGGTGTTCGTGCACCTGTACCTGGGCAACGTGCTGGCGCTGCTGCTCTTCGTGCATTACAGCAACGGCGACGAGAGCAGCGACCCCGGGCCCCAGGGCCGCGCCCAAGGCCCCGGGCCCGCGCCGACCCTGGGTCCCCTCACCCGGCTCGAGGGCATCAAGGTGAGGACCCCCCCTCTCTCCGAGCTCCAGGCCCTGCACGGCGAGCCGGTGACGGCCGCCGCGCAGTCCATCGACCTCCACGCAGCTCCCCGCGTCGTCTGCCCCGCGCGCACCCCCTCACTCTCGTGCCCGGCGCCTGTACCCTCCTCGGGTGGCACGGCCTGGGGCCCGAGCTGCCCGCAGTGCCCCTTTCCCTTAGGTGGGGCACGAGCGTAAGGTCCAGCTGGTCGCCGACAGGGATCACTTCATCCGAACCCTGAGCCTCAAGCCGCTGCTCTTTGGTAAGTCAGCTGGGCGCTCCTGGGTAGGGCCAGGGGCTGCGGTTTGGGAGCGCCTGGTGGCTTGTTTTGGCCACGTGACTTCTATTTTGAAAATGGCTGCTTCAGAGTAGCTTTTCTCCCCCAAGGGTTTCCCAAAGTGAAGTACGGACCCCCACCTCTATAATAGGGTTACAGGGTGACCTTTCCACACTCCCCTCTCTGACCCCTACTCTGCAGTTGATCCTTCCATTACAGGGCTGGGCAATGTGACCCTGAGGTGGTTGTATAACACATAATTGAAACCATCTTTGGACACTTTCTGCCATCATTATTTCTGTCACATTCTAGAATTGGGGAAGGGTGGGAGAGACTGATAACCAGGTCCTACCTGATCTCCGGACCTCTGAGCAGGAATCTTGCTCCCAAAATGGACCCTGTGGCCTGACCAGAGTTCTTAGGATGCAGTTGTGTTCAGCCATAAGTAGGCAGAACCCTCCCTTGTGACCTCATTCGGAAACAGCACATAAGCTCACATTTGCTGAACTCTGTTGTGTGCTAGGCTTCATGCGATCGTTTCAATTAATTCTTACAAGGCCTATGTGAGGTGGGTGTGCATCCTATCCTCAGGTTAGTGGGTGGGAAAGTGAGACAGAGAGCTGCTGTTGGTTGGCCAGACTCATACAGCTAGTTCAGGAGCAAAGCTAGGATTAGAATCCAGGCAGCCTTCCTCTAGAGCCCGTACTCTATAGCCAACATGCTAGCTGAGAAGACTCTTGAAGTTCTTCAGAGACCACCAGTGTAGCGGGTGGGGTTACCCACACTCACATGACCCTGCCCAGGATAGGTTTGCCCACCCAGCCCTGGGTACCTAGTCTCAGTGACACACTTACCTGCAGATGCGGGGCCATTCCTGCCTGCTGGGGGACAGTATGGGTTAAGGGCTTTAAGGAGGGGCCTGGGGGCCAAAGCAGAGCATCTGAGCACATGCCATTACCCCTGGGGCAGAGGGCCCTGGTTGAGAATTATGCCTAGTTCTATGAGAATGATTTCTCATGCATTCAGTGTAAGGGGAAATAGGTTATGCTGGTCCTGTTGTGGGAGGGGCCCTAAAATGTCATTGTTACTATTATTATTACTACTGCCTAAGGTTGAAATCTGTGCCCAGCACTATTTTAAGTGCTGGGAACACAGCACTGAACAAAATAGGAAAAACAAAACAAAACTAACAACAGACATACATCTAAAGCTGACATTCAAATAAAGAGGTAGACAATAAACAAATATATATGGCATGTCAGTTGGTGATAAATGATTGCAGACAAATAAGGCAGAATTTCAGCTGGGGTTAAAACTTTTAATAAGGTGACGAAGGGAGGCTTCCCTGTGAAAGATATTTGTGCAAAGACCTCTAGGAGCTATGGGATCAAGCCAGGTGGCTGTCAAGAAAGGGTGGTGCAGGCAATAGGACCAACACTCATCTGTGAACAGACATGCCTGAAGGGGTTGTGTTCTCAGCCTTCTGGGGACCTGTATACACATAATTCAGATGTACATTAGGTTAAATGAACCATGACCCATAACAGTACCCCTCACCCCCTAACATGCAGCTGTTGCATGAGAGTCCTACAGAGCAGAGAATGAGAAATCCAAACCCCTTAAAGTACAGGAAGCAGGAGAGATCTGACACAAGGTAAATTGGTTCTGGTTAAGCCATCAGATGGGTGTTTGTATCTGCAGATTATGAAGGGCATGTCTGGGAGAATTGGATGGCTGCAGCAAGAACTTCCAGCTGTGGCTCCCATTTTCTCCCAACTCTTACATTGACTTTGAGTCTGCTGGTGGACAGTGTCCTGGGCTTTACCCAGGAAGTCCTGGGACTTGCTCCTTGATGAAACCAGGTGAGCCACATGAAGAAGAGATCAGTGATTATAGGAAGTCCACTTGTGAGGCAGGGAAAGCACATGGGAGAGGATGTCAGAAGGGGGTTCCTGAATGCCGTGGTGTTGGATGGATCCAAAAAAGGAAGCCTTACCTCAAAAGGGAGCAGTGTCTGTCTTCTCTGCCTTCCCATTTATTCATCTACTGTCGCCCTAAAAAGGCAGGGGGGTGAGGGGCAAGGAGAATGGGCCTGCTCTGGGCTGTGCCACCTACCTCTGTGTTGCTGCTCTTGGTTCCAAACGTGTGACCCTCAGCCTCAGGAACCCAAGATGCCAGGGTTGGAGCGGTGGGCATTCAGGATGTAAACTGGGGCATCCTGGGGATTGGTTCTATCCCAGAGTGCCCCCATCTCCAGGGTAGGGAGCCCCACCACTTCATGGGGAAGACCCCATGCAACCTCCAGTCTCTCTCTTTGGGAAACATTTCCCTGTTTCCCCCTTTGTCCCTAGAGACCTGGGGCAGGTGGGACCTGGACTACGAAAGCCCCACTCTGAGTTCTTGGCATAAATATACCTGAGTGTGGTAGGCATTTCACAAGGATTTGGACCATCCGAGTCAGCTGAGGACTTCATCCCGTTCAGTTCAGAAGGGAGGTGTTCCAGTTTTGAGTCACTGTCATCTCTCTGGGGACACTGCCGCCTTTCACGTGGCTCACCTCTCCCTCCACCCTACCCCACCCCCATTATGTGTCTAAACAACAGATTGATCTTACCACCCACTTCCTTAAGAGTCTCCAAGATTCCCGCTTCACCTCTAAGTGTCATTTGGTGGTACCTTCCTCTCCTGCTGCCCCTTTCTCAATCCCTGCTGTCCCCAAGTTCATGCTGACTTGGGGCCTTTGTATGTGCTATGCCAGAAGGCTCAGACCTGGCTCTTCCTTTTTTTCTTTTTTTTTTTATTGTTACTAAAATTTTTTTTTCCAGTGTTCCAAGATTCATTCCGCATTCCCCACACCCAGTGCTCCACGCTTTAGGTGTCCCCAGTACCCACCACCAGGCTCTCCCATCCCTCCACCCCCCTCCCTCCAAGTCCCTCAGTTTGTTTTTGTGTCCAAAGTCTCTGTTGTTTCGTTTCCCTCCCTAGATTACCCTAGTTCCCATTTACTTTCCTTCTCCCACTGTCCTAGACTTGGCTCTTCCCACAGAGGGTGCCTTCCACTGCATTGGGCCTATGTGCATACATCCCTTCCTCAGAGACCCCTCCTCTAACATTTTTTTTTTTTAAGATTTTATTTACTTATTTGACAGAGAGAAACACAGCCAGAGAGGGAACACAAGCAGGGGGAGTGAGAGATGGAGGAGCAGGCTTCCCGCCGAGCAGGCAGCCCGATGCGGGGCTCGATCCTGGGTCTCCGGGATCATGACCTGAGCCGAAGGCAGTCGCTCAATCAGCTGAGCCACCCACGCGCCCCTTTTTTAAGATTTTATTTATACATTTGACAGAGAGATACAGAGAGAGAGGGAACACTAGCAAGGGAGTGGGAGAGGG
Source organism: Spilogale gracilis (assembly GCA_004023965.1). Taxonomy (NCBI): domain Eukaryota; kingdom Metazoa; phylum Chordata; class Mammalia; order Carnivora; family Mephitidae; genus Spilogale; species Spilogale gracilis. The sequence continues at coordinate 25,043 of PITA01010442.1, forward strand.
AGAAGCAGCCTCCCTGCCGAGGAGGGAGCCCAACATGAGGCTCTATCCCAGGACCCTGGGATCATGACCCGAGCCAAAGGCAGACGCTTAACGACTGAGCCAACCCAGGTGCCCCTCAGACTGGTCTTTTTTTTTTTTTTTTTAAGATTTTATTTATTTGACAGAGAGAAACACAGCTAGAGAGGGAACACAAGCAGGGGGAGTGAGAGAGGGAGAAGCAGGCTTCCTGCCGAGCAGGGAGCCCGATGTGGGACTCGATCCTAGGTCTCCAGGATCATGACCTGAGCCGAAGGCAGTCGCTCAACCATCTGAGCCACCCAGGCGCCCCAGACTGGTCTTAAGAGGTTCCCAGACACCCTTGCATCAAAAGGTGAGCTGCATGCAGGAGAGGCCTGATTTGTGCTGGCTTTGTAGTCAGCAGCTGGAGTCCTGTCTACTGCCGGTCATGGCTGGCTGGAGGGATTTACTGGGCACTCAGCCAGACCAGCCCCTGGTCCCAGGGACATGGCAGGTGCCCCCTGACTTGGCATTCCCTTCAAGAGCAGCAGGGGGCGCCTCCAGAAGGCCAACAAGAGTTTTAGTTCCCTCTTCCTACCTCTTTAAGGTAAATGAATAACTGACAGCAGAACACAAAACAATTTATCTTAAAACCATGACTGCTTTATCATAGGATTTCCAAGTCGGCTCAAGAAAACAATTGGGCAGTTACTTAGGATGACTGTATTCTTTTCTTTTCTTTTCTTTTCTTTTATTATTTTTATTTTATTTTATTATTTTTATTTTTTTTTAAGATTTTATTTATTTGACAGAGAGAAAAACAGCAAGAGAGGGAACACAAAGCAGTGGGAGTGAAAGAGGGAGAAGCAGGCTTCCCGCCAAGCAGAGAGCCCGATGCGGGGCTTGATCCTGGGTCTCCAGGATCATGACCTGAGCCGAAGGCAGTCGCTTAACCAACTGAGCCACCCAGGCGCCCCCTTTTTTATTTTATTTTTTAAATTTATTTTAAAGATTTTATTTATTTGACAGAGAGAAACACAGCTAGAGAGGGAACACAAGCAGGGGGAGAAGAGAGGGAGAAGGCTTTCCACCGAGCAGGGAGCCTGATGAGGGGCTCGATCCCATAACCCTGGGATCATGACCTGAACTAAAGGCAGTTGCTTAACCAACTGAGCCGCCCAGGCGCCCCTGAATGCAGTTTTCTGCATGGACTTCTCCCCACCCCTGTGCTTTTCCACGGGTTTGCAGCTTGGTGGAACTGTGGGCCCAGGAAAGGTCAGGCAGATATAACCGAGTCTGTGTGGGGCTTGATAGCAGCATCCTGCCCAGGATGAGCTTAGCCTGAGGCTTTGCACCTGCCTTGAGGCAGTTTGGGCTTCTAGGGCTTGTGGGCATTAGTCAGCTGTCATCCCAGGCCTGGGGAGGACAAAAGGACAGAAAGGATGTCTTGCCTACCCAGCATACACTCCCCTGCTAGGGGAGCCGGCCTCTTTCGTGTCTGGGCAGAGCACTGTAGTTCAGGAAGGGGCCCCTTAGCTGTGACCACAGGAGTGGGCTTCTGCCCTGCCTGGGCCCTTCCTGGGGTTTCTTGGGACTCTGGGCTGCAAGTATCTGTGAAGGGCAGCACATAAAGTGTTTTGTGTGTGTCCAGGGCAGCACGGGCTTGGTGTGGCTGGCTCTCCCTGCCTGCAGGAAGCCCTACTGTGGGCACTGGTGATGGTGCCACCTATGCACGGCCAGCTGCAGATGTCGGTGGCCTTGGCTCCAAACATAGGCCGTGGTTACCAGCAGCCGAGGGCCTTGCACCTCCCCACTTAGCACATAGGTCTCAACATGCCTTCCTCGCAAGAGGTTGTGCAGGCACGTGGCATCCAGCCGCAGCCAGCGACAGAGAGTAGGGGCCAGTTCCTCAGCAGGCAGCGGGCCCGCCTTCAGCACCTCTAGCCCGGAGTCCAGCTGGCAGTCTGAGAGACCAAAGGATGACCCGTTGCATCGGGAGAGCCTAACCTTCACTGCTGAATGGGATTATAGGAGTGGGGTGATGCACAGGGCCTCTAGGAGTACCCCCCCCATCCCCTCCACCTGGTGAGCCACACCCTTTTTGATGCTCTTCTCTTAATCAGGGTCCTAGAGAAGGGCTGAAGTTCTGGCTGCCACCCTCCTAGGCAGATTTGTTTGGTGTGTTGCTTTAGCAATGCCGTGCTTATTAAAGGCATTGATTCTGCAGCTCTAACCAGGTATAGCATTTGAGTGTCCCCTCTTTGATTTGTCTTACACCGAGCTGGGAGCTGGGATGGAGGCACTTGTGAGGTGGGTGTAAGGGCTGCTGGGGGCTCACCAAAGTCGCTGGCACAGAGTGTGTCCAGGACCTCGTTGGCCGAGCGGGCGTCCTGCAACTCACAGTCCCTGCAGCTGGCTCCTGCCACTGGGGGGAGGAGGAGAGTGAGGATCCCCCGGGAGCGAGTGTGGGAGGGGTCACTCGCGCGGGGCGGGGGGAGTCTAGAGGGGGCGCCCTCCCGCTAGCCCCTTGTTCTTCACCCTTTCTGAGACCCCTTGCTGTGGCCAGTCCCTTGTCTCCCCTACCAGAGAGACCTGTGTCCCTGGCTCTGCGGGCAGTGGCTTGGGAGGGTGGGGCGCTGCCCGTGGTCGGAGCCTGGGAGCCAGCGGGGACTCACGTGGGCGGCCCAGGCGGGAGCCGTTGGAGACAGCCGCCACGCAGAGGCGGTGGCCGCTGGGGAAGCGGCCGCAGTGCAGGATGGCTGGCCAGGGGTAGCCGTAGCAGGCCATGATGGGCTCACAGCTGGCCTGCACGGCCTCACACAGGCTGCGGCACGGGTAGATGACCCTGCGGACATGTGAGGGGAAGGATGGGAGGATTTGGGCGAGGGGACGCTCAGGACCAGGTTTCCTGGACTGTGGGCGAGGCACCCCCCATCCTGCGCCACCCTCCCCACTCCCCACCCCTGCATCTCCCAGTACAGAGGCACAGCAGGGGACTCCGCGGTTGCTGGGCAACGACACCTCTTCACGTAGCAACAGCTCTCAGCCCAGCGTGCCCCCCACCCAGCGCTTCAGTCTTAGAGCCCCCACTGTCCTAGAGTGTCCAGGGCTGATTTCCAGCTTTCCAACGCACCTCCCCCTCCAGCTGGGAGAGGGGGTGTATAGGAAGGGACCTGTGCTCGGAGCCTGCCTTCACTCCCCATCTTGGTGGGAGAAAGCAGAGCCCTGCCTCTTGTCCTGAAAGGCCTGTGGAGACTGCAGTTTCTGGTCAGGGCTGGAGTTGCCAAAGGGCAGAGGCCCGATCCTTGCATTCCGAAAGAGCCCATTCTTGGCGCTACTGGCATGGTCACCCTGAGGCTCTGGAATTGTCCCTCAAAGGAGAGACTGAAGGTGCTGTTGCTCACTGGGTAGGTTAGCCTGGGGGATCAGCCTAGCGGTCTCTGGACTGGGAGAAAAGGCCCTCAGATGAGCTCCGTTTCTTGCCAGGATCCCTTGGGCAGACAGTTTCCACACCTCACTGGAATGGGGCTTCCAGACCCCCAGCCCAAAGCAGCCTACCCATTTACTATACCTTGACATTCGAGAGCCTTTGATGCCAGGGTGCTCACCATTGATGTTCCCCTGCTTATGTTTCCTCTGTCGCATGGGCACCTGCTCCCCTGGGCCAGGAACACCCTGAGAAGACCCATCCTTCATTTCCCTCCCCACCCCTGTCAGCACCCAGCACTGAGAGATACATGGCAATCTTTAGTGAACAGGCCCCAGCAGAGGAAAGCCCCCTCCCCCCCACGTAGGAGCCCCTGCCCTACCTGTCCAGGCACACAGGGTCAAAGAGGGAGCAGAGGAAGAGGCGGGCATCAGGGTGGCACTCCCTGGCCAGCAGGGGCAGCCAGCTGACTGCCTGCTGGAGAGCCTCGGCCACTGTGTCATGATCCAGCAAGTTGGGCAGCCGCATCTCTGTGTAGCCAACGTCGTGGCACAGCGCCATGACTTGGGGAATGGGCCTGCACCGTGTGGGGGCCCGGGGAGCCCCTGCCCCGCTGTCACCCCACAGCACCACCAGTGCCACTAGGAGCCACAGCCCTTGAGCCATCACCTGCTTTGTCTGCCTTGGTCTGATGCGCTGAGGCTGAGGCCTTTACAGGTCTGTACCCACACCCCAGGAGCCAGTGTTTGCGCAGGTCCCCGGGGCTGCGACCCAGCTGGTTAGGCCCCAGTGTGCTCGCCTGGGCCATTTGCTTTTGATTAGCACACTGCGGGGGACTGTAGAGGTTGGGGGCATCTTCCAGCACTTAATAAACTGAAGAAACCTGGGCCTGTGTTTTTTCTTTTTCTGGTTTACTTTTCTTGTTTGTTTATTTATTTGTTAAGCTACCAGGAGGTGACTGTTGATTAGCAGTTTGTTCTAACCCATTGTCCAGAGCTGCGTCCCCCCCCTTCCCCCGCAGTGGATGGCTCACACCCCTTCTGGGTTTGCTGGGTTGGGGGGCCGTCAAGCAGGCCTGGGGGGGCCTTCATCCTTCCCTCAGTGTCATCACACCTGGGTCATCTATCAGGGAAGCTGAGCATGGTCATGAGCATGGACACCCTGGGAGGCCCTGGGCCAGTCGCTCGCGTCTCTGTGGCTGCTGTGCGGTCATGGATAAGAAAGGCAAACCACAGGGGCCCGGCTTTCTAGGACAAGTGTAGGGGTTAAGGAGTTGATGACGTGCTTAGGACAGGACACAGAGCCCGTGCCACCCAAGCGTGATCTGCTGTGATAACCACTAAAAACCCTTACAGGTTTTTAAAAACCCTCAACAGCCATTTTTCTTCCTTGTGTCAATGCCTGGAACTTACTCCTGGGAGTAGGACCCAGAGAGTCGGTAGACCGCTCTGCAGTTCTGAGGGGTCACTGTGGCAGCAGGGCCCTGCCTCCAGTCAGTTCCTCTGTGGACCTCTTGTTCCCCATCTAAGGAAGTCCTCTGTCCCGGGAACGAGGGGAGGAAGCAGGGCCCACATGCCTGTGTACGCGTGCCTGGGACCACTGGGGTGTGGGCTCCCCAGGTGTGAGACTCGCTTTCCAGTGTGACCAAGCTGCCTGTGCCGCTGCTGTGGGGGCACCCAGCTGCAGGAGACAAGCCCCAAGCCCGCCTGGCCTTTCCTCGGACTTAGAGGCGTGACGTTCAGTGTGCACTTGTTCCCAAAGCAAAGGACACCTGGCGCACCTTCTCGGAGCATCTGCCAAAAACTTAAGGGACCCCCCGCTGACGGACACACCAGCAGGAAGCAACTCAACACACGGATCGCCAGCGCCCGCTTGTGCAGGAGAGTGGAGGGCAAGGACTGGCCCACAGCACTTAATGTTTTACAATTTGTTTTTATTTGAACAATGCTGAAAAACAAAAATGAAAGCCAAACTCAGTCACCGTCACCCCACTTTAAAATATATACCCAGTCAGAAGTGGAGGTCAACCCTCTGGCCTTCAGTCTCACCCCAAGATGGGGGAGCCCCTGCTCAGCTTAGCTCTAGCAGGCTTCCCAGGACTCCTCTGGGAAATGCGTGCTCTCGACATCAAAGAAAAAGGCCCCACATTCCAAATGCTAGCTAGCCTTTGCAAGACAACCCAATCCTGGGGTCAGAGTCCAGAGCAGAGCTAAAGTGATGTGTAAAGTCCTGACCTGGTGAGCGCCGGGGCGCAGGATTCCCCCAGAAACTCTGCAGAGTGCAGAGAACCAGTGCCCTGGCTCAGTCCTTGGCCTCACCCACCTCCTCTTCTGGCAGAAATCCCTGGCTTCCTGAGTGATGAGGAGTGCCGGCTCATCATCCACCTGGCCCAGATGAAGGGGTTACAGCGCAGCCAGATTCTGCCCACTGAAGAATACGAGGAGGCATTGGGCACCATGCAGGTCAGCCAGCTGGACCTCTTCCAGCTGCTGGACCAGAACCATGATGGTCGCCTGCAGCTCCGTGAGGTTGGGATCCTGGGGCCTGGAGTAGGCCCGGGTGGGGGTGCCTAGAGTTATCTTTCTGGTGACCGGCTCAGCCCTGACCCCAAGAACCAGGTGCCATCTCAGATCAGCTTGGGCGTGCCCAGTTCCAGGGGCTCCTCTTCTCCTTCCCTGGAGAGCCCCCTTGCTGCTTTGGGAACCCCAGAAGGTGGCAGGAGAATCCCCTCTGCGGGTGATGACATTTGTTACCACAGTTCTGGGTGGCATGTCATCCGTGGTCTGGATTCCTTGCTGACATGGCTGGGGACTCCACAGAACTCACGGTGGGGTGGGGGGTGGGGGTGGCAGGTCTGAGGGTAGCCAGAAGTCTGCATCTCTTTTATATGCCTCTCCCACCAGGCTTCTGACAGAGGTCTCGGCAGGGTATAGGGTCCCTAGCCTATACAAAGTGCCCCACTGAGCCTGGTCTTCTTGACAAGCCTGCTGGTCGTACCCTGGCCAGGCCTTCCCTTGGTGCCTGCTCCCTGTTCGCACCCAGGCCTTGACCTCCCCCACCTACCCTGGAGTATCTGAGTGGGTCACAGTCCTGTGCTTCACTGTGCCTCCAACCAGCTGACAGTGCTGGTCATGAAGGTCACAGTCCCAGTAGGCCCACAGGTCTCTTAGCTGTCTTCCTGGCCACTTCCCAAGATGCCTGTGGGCCTCTCTGCCTACCTTCCCTTCAGCTCAGGGACTGAGGCTGGCCAGAGCATGATAGGTTTTGCCCTATGTCCTCACCCATTACCCTGTCACCTGAACCCTTACCCCTGCAGTTGTCTGTGCCCTGGTGGCCCTCCATCACTGGGGCTGTTCCACCGAGGGACCATCTTGTGCTTTAGGTCCTGGCCCAGACTCGCCTGGGAAATGGACGGTGGATGACTCCAGAGAACATTCAGGAGATGTACTCCGCGATCAAGGCTGACCCTGACGGTGATGGTGAGCTCACACCTCGCCACAGTTCTGTCCCTGTGAGCCTCCTGCCCCCTTGTACGCCCAGCGTCTAGAGTAGCCAGAGATAGGGAGGTGAGAATGTAGCCTTTCCCTCACTCCTGGGCAGTAGGCTGGGTCCTCCCATTTGTCTTGGTGACAGTCTAGAGGGCAGCCCTTGGAGGCCCTTTTGACCTCAACAGGCAGAGTCTGGGGCCCAGGAGGGGAGTTGCAGGCTGGCAGAGGCTGGTGCAGGTACAGCAGGGGGCAGAGGGCTGATGAGGCCGGCTTGAACTTGGCTGTTTTCCCTGCTTCATTTACTCCTCTCCAGCCGGGCACGGGGTCTTCCCCAGAAGACCCCATCTCTGGTCTAAAAGAGCTTGCTTGCCTTCCTCTTGCTCACCTAGAGTCATGCTAACTGCTGGGGGTGGTTTGGGTAAGGGAGCTGTCGCACGGGTACCCCCCCCTTTGGTAATAACTCCCAGGACATTACTCAGGTATAGTCCTCACTCACATGACCAAGTTCTGGGCGAAATGGGAAAGGTCCATTGGTGGAATAGGACTCGGAAGAGTGGTCCTGTGACTGGTGAACACAGAGTGAAGGCTCTGGCCAAGACCTGTGGCTGGAGGGGCGTCATGCTGCCATGGTCCCTGCATGTAGAGCTGGGGACAGGCCTACCGGCCTTGAGTGTTCCCCACCCTCAGAGAAATCTGGCCAAACAAACACCTGAGTGGCTGAGTCGGTTAACTTTTTTTTTTTTTTTTTAAAGATTTTATTTATTTGACAGAGAGAAACACAGCCAGAGAGGGAACACAAGCAGGGGGAGTGAGAGAGAGAGAAGCAGGCTTCCCGCCGAGCAGGGAGCCCGATGCGGGACTAGATCCCAGGTCTCCAGGATCATGACCTGAGCCGAAGGCAGTCGCTCAACCAACTGAGCCACCCAGGTGCCCAAGTGTCTGACTCTTGATCTCAGCTCAGGTCTCGACCTCAGGGTCGTGAGCTGAACTCAAGCCCCATGTTGGGCTCCATGCTAGGCATGGAAGGAAAAGAGGAAGGGAAGGGAAAGGGAAAAAAAGGGAAGGGAAGGGAAGGGAGGAAGGAAGAAAGAGAGAAAGGTTTCAACCTTAGGTCAGCCAGGACAACATGGATACCTATTCTAGAAAACCAGCTTCTTCCAGTGGAGCTCTCACTTTGTGGGTTGGGAGGAACACGAGGGAGTGTGCTCATTTGGGAGAGAAGCCTGGCTTTCTTTGTTGAGGTAGACTGCTAACCCAGCAAGCAGGACTGGCTAGATAGATAGGTAAGTCCTGCTCAGGATGGGACCTTAGATCACGAGGGAACTCCTGGGCACAGCTCTGGATGAAACCAGAGGACCTGGAAGGCCCTGGACAGAACCCATCACTGACTGCTCTTTCTTTGCCCTATAGAGGGCAAGAGGGTAGCCACAACATGCTTTAGAGCCGGCTGGGGGGCCAGGGGCAGTCCTTGGCGGGGGGAGGGGAACCTGGCCATATGGTTCAAGCTTCCTTTGGCCACCCAGCTCTGGCCAGTCTAGTAGGGGTTGGGCTTCTTCCTTGGTGGTGGGGGGGGGGAGGCAAATCCGGTTTTAAACTGAGGAAGCGAACTTCCTTGGGTTTCCCTGGAGGGCCTGATGTGACAGAAGCCAGGTTCATCTGACCCAAGAGTCCAGGTTGGGGGACGGTTGCACATGGTCCCCCAGTGGCTGAGGCCAGGGTGAGGGAGGATGGTGCACCTGCCATTGTGGTCCCCTTGCCTGGGCTTGGGGGGCGTTGATGATGGGTGCCCTGTGCAGGGGTGCTGAGCCTGCAGGAGTTCTCCAACATGGACCTTCGGGACTTCCACAAGTACATGAGGAGCCACAAGGCAGCATCCAGCGAGCTGGTGCGGAACAGCCACCACACGTGGCTCTACCAGGGCGAAGGTGCCCACCAGGTCATGCGTGCCATCCGCCAGAGGTGAGCAGGAGCAGGCCCTGTGCGGCCCTCACAGAAGTTCTTGGCTGGGGCTAAGAGGACAGGCTTGATTAGCCATCTCCAGATTAAGTTCCACTTGTTAGACCAGGATTAGGACCCTTTAAAAGATAGGCAATTAACAAAGGCAAATTAACCCTCGTTGTGGGTGAACAACATACATTTGGGATTAGAAATAGATTGGAATGTTTGTTTTTTGCGAGTTAGAGAAATGACTTCTTATCTCTGTCCACAGGACCCCCTGCCCCTGAGCAGCCAGGGGTTTTAGATAAGCAGACTCCTTCCTGGAGGGAGTGATCCTGCTCCCAATTTAGAGGCAATCTCATCTTCCCCACCCAGCATGGTCTCTGGCATCCAGGGAGAAGGGTTCCGGAGTAACTGCTTCCTGCTCCTATAGGGCCAGTCTGGAGAGTGGGGCTCGGGGTTTCTAGGGGAGGTGGGCAGGGGCACAGTTTGTGGCAGGTCTGGGGTCTGGCTTCTTCAGGGTGCCACCTTGCATGGGAGTGCCCAGCTGAATGCCTGCTGCCCACCAGGGTGCTACGCCTCACCCGCCTGTCACCTGAAATCGTGGAGCTCAGCGAGCCACTGCAGGTTGTGCGATATGGCGAGGGAGGCCACTACCATGCCCATGTGGACAGCGGGCCTGTGTACCCAGAGACCATCTGCTCCCATACCAAGCTGATAGCCAATGAGTCTGTACCCTTCGAGACCTCCTGCCGGCAAGTACCTCCCACCTGGGGTGACCTTCAACTCCTAGGGCAGGCATTCCTGTAACATAAATACAGCCCTACCCTAAGGGAGTGCCCCCTGTATGGGTCCAGGAGGGCACCGGGCCATCCTGGTTGAGGATACCTTATCTCTTTCCCTAGTTTGTTCACCAAGTGGTAGGAAGGGGTGGCCATCTTGTCTTAGTGGCCAAACTAAGGTACCCACAAACACTGAAACATCCCCAGAGCACTGAGGCAAGGGGCAAGGCTGGATCTGCAGCTTTTTGGGCACCCCCTCCCCTGCTCAGGCAGGGAGGCAGGTCTCCTATGTGACTGCATTGGGTCAGTGCCTTCTACTCCCAGGCAGCCCTCCTACAGGACTGTGCTGCTCCTGTTGGCTTACCTTTCCCAGCCAGCCACATAAGTTAGCTAAGTACACCTGTGATCTTGGTCACACAAAACATTGTGACACACAGAGAGACTGCGTTTGTGGGAGGAAGACAGGCTCAGGACATCTTGGCACTGACCTGCAGTGTTGTCACTGATCTCAGCCTGCCCCCCTCTCGCCCTTGGGAACCTAGGCAGCTTATCCTGCCCACAGGTAAGCCCATGGGAGTGTCCACAGCTGCTCAACGGGCCCCCTGCCTTACAGCTACATGACAGTGCTGTTTTATTTGAACAACGTCACCGGTGGGGGCGAGACGGTCTTCCCTGTAGCAGACAACAGAACCTACGATGAAATGGTAAGGGCCAACCAGGCTTGTTATTCTGGTGGGATGGCAGGGCCTTGGGCAATCACAGTATATACCCCTGCAGACCTGGGATGATGGGCCCAAGTGATCCCCTAGGCACTTCTGACTGGTTTCCCTCTGGCCACTTATGGCTACCTGGCCTTGGCTCTTGGCCAAACCGGGGGCGGTTTGTAAACCCCACCATCCTGCTGCCCACAGAGTCTGATTCAGGATGATGTTGATCTCCGTGATACTCGGAGGCACTGTGACAAGGGAAACCTGCGTGTTAAGCCCCGGCAGGGCACAGCAGTCTTCTGGTACAACTACCTGCCTGATGGACAAGGTGAGGGCCTGTGACCAGGCCAAGGGTGCCTTCAGGGAAGCTTTCCTTTATACAACTCAGATGGCCACCCCCAGTGGGATGCTTCCAGCACCCCTACAAAATGTTTTTCTGCCCCTGGTGCCTCCCAGAAGTCCTCCTCAGTGACTTCAGTGGCCTGCACCTATGTGGCCTCGTGGGTTATCTTGACCCCTGTGATTGATTCCCTGATGCTCCTGCCTTCCAGCTCACTAGGGCTGGGGACACATCTGTCACCAACCCAGGCTACAGACAGTCTGGCAGGAAGAAAGCTGCTTTCAAAATACCAGTAGCATTGTCAGTGCGTTAGTTGGAGAGAGATGCTGAGTCCTAAAGGAGGTGGCGGGGCAAATTTTGCCACCGATGTGTGCACAGCTGGGCCCACCCTGGCCATGCCCTCGGCCTGTATGAAGTCATGCTCTGGTCAGCGCCGCCTAGAGTCCCTCTGGTCCACCTCCCTTGCTCACACCATCCTCCTCTCCTAGGTTGGGTGGGCGACGTGGACGACTACTCGCTGCACGGGGGCTGCCTGGTCACCAGTGGCACTAAGTGGATCGCCAACAACTGGATCAACGTGGACCCCAGCAGGGCACGGCAGGCGCTATTCCAGCAGGAGATGGAGCGCCTGGCCCGGGAAGGCGGCACCGACTCCCAGCCAGAGTGGGCCCTGGATCGGGCGTACCGCGACGCGCGCGTGGAGCTCTGAAGGGAGTGTCGACCGCGGCCCCCAGCCCCAGGCTGCCCGCAGCCCCAGGTCCTGGGACCTGCGGGCTCCCCGTCCAGATGCAGGCCAAAGGTCTGGCTGATGTCTTGCCCCATCCCCGCCAACAGCCGCGATTAGGGCACAGTTCCTATATTCGTGTTATTTATTATGTACAGATCCATGCTGCCCCCCGCCCCCCCCCCAATAAAACCACGGCTTTCGAGCCGAGAGAACCCGCAGGTCGGATGGGCGGGGGGCGGGGGTGAGGGAGAGGTAGATGGGGCCAGTGGGAGCCCGCCGCAGCGCTCCGCGAGCGTCACGTCAGAGGGAGGGGCGAGGGCGGTCTCGCCAATGACGAGCTGGATCTCGTGGGGCGAAGGGTCGTGATTGGACATCGGCCGCGGGCGACCCTGGGCTCCGCTACCTGTTGCTAAGGCCAGTGCAGATCGGTTCTGCTGCGAGCGAGGAAGGCTCGTCTCGCGAGAGTGCGGATCACTTCTTGGCCAAGGCAGCCGCAGCGGCTCGAGGACCGACATGGACGCTCACGAGGACTACGTCTGGCCGCGGGCAACCTCGGAACTCATACTCCTCCCGGTCACGGGTCTGGAGTGCGTGGGGGATCGGCTGTTGGCGGGTGAGGTTTGGTTCGATTGGGCGCTCGCAGGGGAGAACAAAGGGATGCCCCCAAGGAGGAGGACGGGCGACGGGCTGAAGCCTGACCGAGGTGGGCGTGAGCCCAGGAGATGGTGGGCTGGAGGCCCGGCCGGAGGAGCCCCAGAGACAAAAAACGATGTGGCTATCGAGTTCCTTCACAATCTGCAGCTGCCGTGGAAAGGGCGGTGGGGCCGCGGGAAAATGCGGGGAAACGCAGTGGCTTGGGAGGCGGGGCACGGAGGGAGAGTGGTGTGTGGCCCCTGCTGGGAGCCGAGGGGGGAGGTTCCGGGTGAGCCCCCCCAAGGTGGGCGGGTCTGGGGGCGGTCTGTGGTGTGGCCTCTCGGGGGAGGGCGTGGCCCGGGAGGCGGGGCTGTGGGCTCCTAGGGGCGGGTGAGGCTCCTCCTTGGAAGGTGGGGACGACGAGGTGGCGGGAAACCAGGGATGAGACCTTTCTGAGTGGGCCAGTGCTTGGGGAGGCAGATGCTGAGGCCCCTTCCGACATGATTGCATCCAGGAAATCGAATGTTGATGGACCTTTCGGGGGAGGTCAGGTCAAGAAGCATAGGTCATCAAAAGCCTGGGACCTGAAGCTGCAGAGCCCTGGAGAGCATTGAGGCCCACCTAGAAGCCACTAGTGACTGATGGTGGTGCTGCTGTTTTTTAAGGGCCCTGAGGCAGGGCATTGGCGTTCAAGCCTTGAGTGAGCTGGTTCCTATTCTGAGGGGGTGGTTTTGTGTGTGTGGAGGGGTGGCCCAGGTATGGGGACTCTGAGAGCCCAAGTTTCCTACCATGGGTTAGACTCCTAAGGCTCCTGAGGGAGGGGATAGATAGGCAGAAACCCAAAGAATCACAAGAATGAGCTAGGGGAAGAGAAGAGATGAGTGCCTGGCAAGGGATAAGGATGCCAAAGGCCTTGAGATTGAGAGTTTATTACTTTGGGAGAAAGAGAGAGTTCCTGTGAGGCTGAGCAGGGGTGGGGTCCAGTGGGAGAAGCTGGAGAAATGAGCTGAGGCCAGACCATTTTATGCCTAGATCTGACTTTCTGGTGGTAGAGAAAGGCCTTGGGAAGGGTTTTAAACAGGGCAGCGACTTGGGGAGTGCAGGTTAGAAAGCACATCAAGTGAATTCCCCTGCTCCTGTGATTTCCAAAGTGACTTTTATGTTGCTACAATTCTCAGATGCCACCCAAGTGCACCTATAATCTCAATTTCCAGGCCCAAGTGTATAGGTACCTTCAAGTTGAAATTCTCTTGCTGGGTGCTCCATCTGATCAGGGAGAACAACAGCCACTCAAGGTGCTCAAACCCAAGCATCTCCCTCAGTTCCCAAGCCAGTCTCGTTGATTTTGACTTCATTCTTCGAGCATCTGTCTCTTTCTCTACCTTACTGCCATTATTTGAGGCCTTGTAAGGTTGTCTACCAGATCCCCTCAGCTGCATTCTCTCAGGCCATCCTTGAGCCCTTTGTTTCCTATCCCACCCACAAAACCTAGAGTTCTTGCTCACCTCAGGGCCATTAAACTTGATCTGCCAACAAAAGTTCACCCCTCTCCCCCATGCCTGCTTTTCCTCTGGTTACCACTGCTTGTTGATTCCTCAGCCTAAATGTTACATTCTCAAGGTGGCTTCCTGTGACACTCACCAAGTTGCTTAGATGACACCGGGGTTTCTCAGTCTCAGCACTATTGACATTTTACCCCAGGTCATTTTTTGTGTGAGGGGCTGTCTGTGATTTGCAGGACATTTAGCATCATTCCTGCCTTCTATTCCTAGATTCCAGTTAACATAACTCCCACCTGTGACAACTAAAAAATGTCTCCACATACTGCCAAATGTCTTATGGAGGGAAAATCACTGGAGTAGATTTCTCTTTTTCATATTAAAGCAATCTGTATAATTCTTTTCTGCAATTTACCAAAGTTATAGCAATGTAGCTTACTTGGGTGATACTGTTTAGTGTCTGCCTGATGGCCAGGAGCCTGGGTTGTGCTTGTCTTCCTCACGACTCCAGCATGTAGTTCCTTGTCTGGTTTATGATTGATACTCAATGCATGTCTATTGAGCATTGAAAGATTGAGATTATAGGTGAAGAAGAACATGAGGGACTGTTAGTGTCATCTCAGGTTAACAGATGACAGAAAGCCCTGGACAGAAGTCACTGAGGTAGGGGCATTTGAAAAGTCTTTAGAAAATGAGCACATGGAACTAGGCAACTGAGAACATGAGAAGATGTGGGAAGTTTTGCGAAATAAGCGGTGAGCTTCCTGGTTTGGGGCTGAGTCTGGGTAGAGGGTGGTAATGGTCAGTGGGGCGGTCAGTGGAGTGAGGAGCATTGAGAAAATTTGGAAGTGAACTAGTAGAGTGAGACGGGCCCCCAGGGCAGCAGGTGGGGGTCATGGGAGTCTTGGCGGCCAGAGTGGGGGCCGCCTCTCCTGGTTTTTCCCATCAGTGTTGAACATGCTCACATCTGAGCTGCAAGGACGAAGCTCTTGGAAATCCAGAGGGGTTCTGCTATGGCCCCAAAGTGGGAGGATCACCTTTGGGGACAGCCTTTTTTCCCTGGGGGAAGGAGAGTGGGAAGACTGTGTGTAGAGGTAGATACAGCTGTGGATTTGGGATGAAGGCTTTGAGGGTTCCTGCAGGAAGCTTGAGAAGTCAGGTGGAGTGAGGAAGAGTCAGTGCTTGAGGAAGCCAGGTTGAACTAAGTGTCTGGAGCCACTGGTAGGTATCCAGACCAGCACTGGAATTCAGAGCCAGCCCTGGAAGTCCAACTGAACCTGAGGCCAAGGATTTTCTAAGGTTCAAGCCAGCAGGACTGGGTGTTCTAGTGCATTCGCAGGCTGCACCACATGCCTGAGTTTTCCCTGCCCCTGTCTCTTCATGGTTTGGCAGAGTTGAGTGAGGGTTTTTATTTATGTATTTTTTAAAGATTTTATTTTATTTCATTTGAGAAAGAGAGAGAAAGCACAAGCAGAGGGAGGAGGGGCAGAGGGAGAGGGACAAACGTGCTTTCTACTAAGCAGGGAGCCCAACGTGGGGCTCTGTCCCAGCATCCTGATACCATGATCTGAGCCGGAGGCAGATGCTTAACTGACTGAGCCACCCGGATGCCCCGCTTGGGTGAGCTCCTGATGTGACTCTCTGCTTCTGTCTAGGTGAGGGGCCGGATGTCCTGGTGTACAGCCTCGATTTTGGTGGCCATCTGAGGATGATGAAGCGCGTGCAGAACCTGCTTGGCCACTATCTTATCCATGGGTTCCGGGTGCGACCAGAACCAAATGGAGACGTTGACTCGGAGGCTATGTTGGCTGTGTTTGGGAGCAAGGGACTCCGAATTGTGAAAGTTAGCTGGGGACAGGGCCGCTTCCGGGAGCTCTGGCGCTCTGGCCTGTGGAACATGTCTGACTGGATCTGGGATGCACGTTGGCTTGAGGGCAATGTGGCCTTGGCCCTGGGCCATAACTCAGTAGTGCTGTACGACCCTGTGGTAGGGTGCATGTTGCAGGAGGTGCCCTGCACAGACAGGTGCACCCTCTCCTCAGCCTGTTTGATCGGAGATACCTGGAAGGAGCTGACCATAGTGGCAGGTGCAGTTTCCAATCAGCTCCTTGTCTGGTATCCAGCAGCTGCTTTAATAGACAATAAGCCTGTGGCCCCTGACCGACGAGTCAGTGGGCACGTGGGTGTCATCTTCAGCATGTCGTACCTGGAAAGCAAGGGCTTGTTGGCCACAGCTTCAGAAGATCGAAGTGTCCGCATCTGGAAGGTTGGTGACCTGCGGGTGCCTGGGGGTCGGGTACAGAATATTGGGCACTGCTTTGGGCACAGCGCCCGTGTGTGGCAGGTCAAGCTCCTAGAGAATTACCTTATCAGTGCAGGAGAGGACTGTGTCTGCTTAGTATGGAGTCACGAAGGGGAGATCCTTCAGGCCTTTCGGGGCCACCAGGGCCGTGGGATCCGGGCTATAGCTGCCCATGAGAGGCAGGCCTGGGTGGTCACGGGGGGTGACGACTCAGGCATCCGGCTATGGCACCTCGTGGGGCGTGGGTACCCAGGTTCAGGGGTCTCAGCTCTCTGCTTCAAGTCCCGTAGCAGGCCAGGTACCCTCAAGGCTGTGACACTGGCTGGCTCCTGGCGACTACTGGCAGTGACTGATACAGGGACCCTGTATCTCTACGACCTTGAGGTCAAGTGCTGGGAGCAGCTGCTGGAGGACAAGCGCTTCCAGTCCTACTGCCTCCTGGAGGCAGCCCCTGGTCCTGAGGGTTTTGGACTTTGTGCCTTGGCCAATGGGGAGGGTCGTGTCAAGGTTGTCCCCATCAACACTCCAACTGCAGCCGTGGACTTGACCCTGTTCCGTGGGAAAGTGCATAGTCTGAGTTGGGCCCTGCGTGGCTACGAGGAACTCTTGTTGCTGGCATCGGGCCCTGGCGGTGTGGTGGCTTGCCTGGAAATCTCAGCTGCACCCTCTGGGAAAGCCATCTTTGTAAAGGAACGTTGCCGGTACTTGCTGCCTCCCAGCAAGCAGAGATGGCACACGTGCAGTGCCTTCTTACCCCCTGGTGACTTCCTGGTGTGTGGGGACCGCCGGGGCTCTGTGTTGCTGTTTCCCTCCAGACCAGCCCTGCTCAAGGATCTTGGGATTGGCAGCAAGGCCGGAGCTATCGCCGGAGCTATCGCTGGAGCACTTGGAGCAGGTAGTGGCAGTGGAGGTAGTGGCAGCGGAGGTAGTGGCAGCGGAGGGGATGAGAGCCCCTCGACTGAGTGGGGCCCTGTGTCCACCCTCCCTTCTCTGCATGGGAAGCAGGGTGTGACATCAGTCACCTGCCACGGTGGCTATGTGTATACCACAGGGCGCGATGGCGCCTACTACCAGCTATTTGTGCGGGGCGGCCAGTTGCAGCCCGTCCTAAGGCAGAAGTCCTGTCGAGGCATGAACTGGGTGGCTGGGCTCCGCATGATGGCTGACGGGAGTATGGTCATCCTGGGCTTCCATGCCAATGAGTTTGTGGTGTGGAGTCCCCGGTCTCATGAAAAGCTGCACATCGTCAACTGTGGTGGAGGGCACCGCTCTTGGGCCTTCTCGGATACTGAGGCGGCTATGGCTTTTGCCTACCTCAAGGACGGGGACGTCATGCTCTACCGGGCTCTGGGTGGCTGCACCCGGCCACATGTGATTCTCCGGGAAAGCCTGCATGGCCGTGAGATCACGTGTGTGAAGCGTGTGGGCGCCATCACCCTGGGGCCTGAATTTGAGGTGCCCAGCTTCCTGCAGCCTGACTACCTGGAGCCTGGCAGTGAGGGGCCGGGCCTGACTGACATCGTGATCACGTGCAGCGAGGACACTACCGTCTGTGTCCTGGCACTCCCCACCGTCACCGGCTCAGCCCACGCACTTACCGCGGTTTGTAATCATATCTCTTCTGTGCGTGCCCTGGCTGTGTGGGGCGTTGGTACCCCGGGTGGCCCTCAGGATCCTCGGCCAGGCCTGACCGCTCATGTGGTGTCTGCGGGGGGCCGGGCTGAAATGCACTGCTTCAGCATCATGGTCACCCCAGACCCCAGCACCCCAAGCCGCCTTGCCTGCCATGTCATGCATCTTTCGTCCCACCGGCTAGATGAGTACTGGGACCGGCAGCGCAATCGGCACCGGATGGTCAAGGTGGACCCAGAGACCAGGTGATGTGCACACCACGAGGCAGGAGCACGGGGTGGTGGCCTGCAGAGCAAGGCCCTTGCAGCGGCTCCCAGGCTTCCCTGACAGCCAGTTGGTGTTGTCTCTGCAGGTACATGTCCCTGGCTGTGTGTGAACTCGACCCGCCTGGCCTTGGCCCCCTTGTGGCTGCAGCCTGCAGTGATGGAGCTGTGAGGTGAGAGCTCAGGGCCTTGGGCCAAGAGAGAAGGGCTGGAAGGTTGTCTAGAATGGGTTCTGAGTTGGGCTACCCTCCGCCCCCCTAGGCTCTTCCTCTTGCAGGACTCGGGGCGGCGGCTACAGCTCCTGGCTGAAACCTTCCACCACAAGCGATGTGTCCTCAAGGTCCATTCCTTTACACACGAGGCACCCAACCAGCGACGGTGAGAGGGGCTGCGTGGTGGCCCTGCATGGGCCCCGGGCTGGGGGTGTGTGTGTGTGTCTCCTGTGCTCTCCATTTCCCTCACTGACCCATTTGCTCTTCCCTGGCTCCCAGGAGGCTCTTCCTGTGCAGTGCAGCCACCGATGGCACCTTGGCCTTTTGGGATCTCACTACAGTGCTAGACCACGGCTCCACTGCCCTGGAACCTCCAGCAGACCCTGGGCTTCCCTACCGTGAGTAGCTAGTGTGCCGCCATGGCTGTCCCTCCCCACCTTCCACTTTGCTTCACCCATGTGGCAGGCTGGGCCCTGACAACCATCTCCTTTCTCCAGGGCTGGGCACCCCCTGCCTGACCCTCCAGGCTCACAGCTGTGGTGTCAACAGTCTGCACACCTTGCCTACACGTGAGGGCCATCTCGTGGCCAGTGGCAGTGAGGATGGTTCCCTCCATGTCTTTGTGCTGGCTGTGGAGGCTCCGGAGCTGGAAGAGGCTGTGGGGGGTGCTGAGCTGGTGCCCCAATTGCATGTGCTAGAGGAATACTCCGTCCCCTGTGCGCATGCTGCCCACGTGACAGGCCTCAAGATTCTAAGCCCAAGCCTCATGGTCTCAGCCTCCATCGACCAGCGGCTAACCTTCTGGCGTCTGGGGCATGGTGAGCCCACCTTCATGAACAGTACCGTGTACCATGTCCCAGATGTGGCAGACATGGACTGCTGGCCTGTAAGCCCTGAGTTTGGCCACCGCTGTGCTCTTGGGGGCCAGGGGCTTGAGGTTTACAACTGGTATGATTAAGGTGTCCCGCGGTGGCCGGCGTGCCGGGCATGGGACCTGCTCGCAGACAGGGTGGAACAGGAGCGACCGTCTGTGCCCATGCCCGGTGTGCCTTGAAGGGAGGAGGTGGCAGCCGCGGGTTCCGGACTTCAGAGCAGGAGTTGGAGGTGAGTAGGGTGCTGTTCACGCAGACCAAAAATGTGCCCCACTGCCTACAAACAGGACCAGGTTTTGTATGGAAAAGCAGTGATTTATTTTGGCCCCAAGTCTCTAACAAAGTTTTTCTTTTTTTTTTCCAGGTGATGACTTTGTAAACATTCCTAGATATTGGGATCCATGTGGCTTTAGATGTGGTTCAGTGGAGGGAGACCCAGCATGGCAAGGCTAGTGTGGAACACTTCACGCACGGCCCGTAAAAGCTGGAGACGGGCAAACATTTGACCGAACAGGTGTGGTCGAGGCTCCTGGAGGAGAGAAAGGGCCTGCTGGTCTCTTCTTTGCTTCCCTTGCACCCCTGCAAGCCACCCCCCCCCGCCTTTGCTGTTGTACTTACCCCTAGGATGTGTACGCGGTTATAGTATGAGCTGAAATCCATGCTGAGCTGAACCAGGAACTTGCACATCTAGAGACAGAGACTGAGTCACTGGCTGGTCTCTTCGATCTCGTGCCCAGCCCAGAATAAAGCAAGTGCAGTGTCTGTCCCGGGCTTCTCTGCCTCACCATCTCGGTGCGTGCAGTTGTGTGGAGGCCCCGGGCTGCCCACGCCAGGGCTGCAGTCTGACTCAGCAGGTCTGGGAAGGGGAGCACGCTATTGAAGAGCAGCAGCCACTCGCCCTGGGGGGTGGGGGTGGAGAAAGGTGCTGGGAGGGGAGATCCCACCCTCCTGCAGGTGCCCGGCTACCCAGGAGGACACTCACCTCATCCTGTAGCAGTGAGAAATCAAGACTGCTCACGGGTGGAAAAGTGGGGTACAGACCTTGTTCCATGCTGTGCTTGTACCCCTCAAAGAGTGTGGCAAGACGGGCACAGTTATACATGACGAAGGTGCCACTCTTGGTGCCCTTTGTGGAAATGCTGCCGTCGGCCAGGGCCAGGAAGAGCTGAGGAATGGGCACAGCTGCAGCCATGACACCGCCTGTTCCCTGAACCCTGATCCTGTCAGGCCCCTGGGCTCACCTGACTCTGGGGAGCTGTGCTGAGCATCTCAAACTTGATGGTGGCTGCAGAGAGAATACTGAAGACCTCCGTCCAGGCCGGGTCTGAGGGAGTTGAGTTGGTCAGTCTGGGCAGACAGGGAAGTGCAGGACCCGCCCGGCCCGCATGCAGCCCCCGGAGGGCGCACCTTGGCTGAGCTCCCTGCCCCGCTTCAGGGCCGCCGCCTTGCACACCTGGGCGTGCCGGAGCCTGCATATGGAGCAGGATGAGCCGAGGGTCTGTGGGGGGCACCTCCCAGGGCAGGCAGGTCCCCCACCTCAATGACCCTCATGGCCCCTTCCAGCCTCACTCACTTGTAGTACTCAGGGGCAGTCAGGGTGCAAGTCAGGGTGCCGGGTGCACCAGCTGCTTTCACTGGGCCACACACCAGGTGCTTCTGTCAGGGAGAGAGCAGGTGCCAATACTGCCAGCAGTAAATCCCTCAAAGAACCTAAACCTGGTGCCTGGACTCCCCCAGCCTTTTGCCACCAGGCCTTGTGCCTCTCTCAAGCCCACGCCTGGGCGCACAGCAGCTTACCCCAGCCATTCCTCAGGGTTTTCTCTGGGATGTGCCTCCAGACCCCACTTCCCCAGGACGCTACAGGTGCTGCAAGTGCCCGTTCACCAAGCCTCACATCTCCCTCAAGGTCAAGTGTCCCCTATGGACTCCTCAGTTCCTGTGCCCCCTGATTGGTTTCCAAGGGCTCTGGGTTGGTGGGGGGAAAGGGTGGCTGCAGCATCACCAGCCCACCTGTGTGAGAGGAGCCTGCTCATCCAGCTTCCACCAAAGCAAGTCCAGCTTTTGCTGCTGGAACTCCTCCTCACAGCTCACCACGTGTAGGACCATGCAGCCATTGGCATCAGCGTCTGTGGCCGCCGCCTAAGGAGTAGGAGGACGGTCACTGGGCAGCACATGACCAGGCTTTTCAGAGGCCTATGGGGTGGGCGTCAATCACTAACCAGGCCTGGAGAGCTGTCCCCAGGCCAGTGGTGGACAGCCTCCTGCAGCTCTGTCAGCACGGAGAGCAGATCCTCTGTCACTGTAGAGAACACGGGCGTTCGGGCTAGCCAGGAGCACAGGGTCCCCACCACCTCAACAACCCCGCGAAGCTCCAGCTCCTACCCAGACAATTGTTCAGGTTGGGGTCATAGCCAGCTGCGCGTCCCCGTTCTCGCATCACCTCCGTCAGGCACACTGTGCCCAGAACACCGGGGGGCAGGGCTTCCCCGTCCGGGGTAGGGCTAAGCTCCGCTCGCGCGAGGCTCCTCAGCGCTCCGGTGGCGGCTCTCTCGGAGGTAGCGGGCCAGTCCACACGCAGTTGCTGCAGAAAGTTCGGCATCTGCGGATCCCGCACGACGGGCACCAGCCGCACACTTGCCCTGGGAAGTGAGGGCAGAGGTCTCAGCCCAAGCACCCAGCGCAGCTCCACCCCGCTCCCTCCCGCAGCAGCTCTGGGCCGCGCTCGCCACTCCGGCCCGCTACTCCCGCGCCGCGCTCACCCATGAGCGCGCAGAGCTCGCGCCAAATGATCGGCCACGAGCACGGCACGCAGCTGGCTCAAGCGGAGCGCGCCAGGGGCGCCGCGCAGCGCCGGGCAGTGCAGGAGGACGCGCGGGCCGGGCGCGGCGGGCGCGGCGGGCGCGGCATAGGCGGCCACCGCGCTGAGCACGCGCTCGAAGACGGCGGGCCGCTGCAGCTGGAGTGCCAGACCCGCGGGCGTCGGCGCGCAGCGCAGCACTGGGGCCACGCCGGGACCTTGCAAGCCAGCGACCGCACGGACCACACGCTCGGGCACCTGGGGGAGGAAGGGCGGTGAGCGGGCTGCGGCGCTGCCCCTGGCCGCATATCCCCGCCCGGCTGGCGCCCACCTGTCCGTCCCCGAAGCGCGCTTGCAGTGCGGGCCGCGGCGCCAGGAAGTCTCGGGCGCGCAGATGGCGGGCACGCGTCTCCTTGAACCATACGGGCTCACCAGGCCCCAGGGCAGTGTTGAGGGCCCCTAGCGTCTCACCGACCCCCAGGCGCCCCGTCGCCATGGTGACCGGAAGGTGCCGGCGGAACCGGAAGCCAAGCGTCTGGAAAGTCGAGCTTCCGGGAGGGCTGACTGACTCGAGCGCGTATCCGGTGGAGGTGCCTGAGCGGAAAGGTGCGCGGGAGGGAACCGTGGCGGCCGCTTTCGACCTTCGGCCCCAGCACTCCCCCTGCGTGGCCCGCCTACCCTGCCCGGCCCCGGCTTCCCGAGGCCCTCCTTAGGCCTAGAGTTCCGGCGTCGTCAGCGGCATTAGCAATCAGGGGAAAGGCTCCTCGCTACCGGGTGGGGCCCAGACCCGACCGTTTTTCTCATCGAAATCTTACCTATTTATGATGACGTTTCTTTCCCCACACTTGACACTTGATCAAACATCAAAAGTTCTAAACGAATTGTCAGCGGAGTAGGGCAGTTAACATTAAAGCCATCTTCACGACCTCCTAAAAATCTCATTTTTGAGGGAATCTGTACGGCTTCAGTTTATTTACAGCCATTTCCTCCTTTGCGATTTGGGTCATCTTTACTCCCGATAAATTCGTACTCTTCTAGAATTTTTCTCTTGATTTTTGTGTAATTAGAACCATCACGATACTTTCCAGAATTACCAGTTTTTAATGCGTTTCTTTTAACCTTGTGCACATTATCAGGGGTACTTTGGCCTCCCGGTTTAGGCAGCGAACCATAAGAAGACCCAGCTAAAGGACTGCTCTCAGTTGGGAGCATCCCACTGCACTACAGAGAGAATGCTCTTCCCTCTATCCCATGAGGGCTCGTTTTCACTTCAATGTAACTTAAATCTCTTTTCCTCTATTTTCTTAAATGGAGATCGATCCTGATACAGCACAGAGCAGAGTGCAGAAAACCCTAATTACTGCTCTGGAGCAGTGAGAGTGCCGAGTTCAGAAAAGAGAGGCCTCCTAGGGGCAGAACTCCTTTCTGGGCCAGGGCTGCAAGGACCCTGCTGGGATCGCGGAAAGAGCACTGGGCGGACACGACATTCCCGATGGCTTCTTGGGTGCCCACTCAACGGGAGTGATCGTGTCATTCCAAAGCGCTTTCCATTCTACGGTTGCATGACCCAGGGACAGCTGCTAACAGACCTGGGGGCTGGAGGCCAAGCTGGGGATTTCAACCACTTTCTGAACACAAAGACGGTTGGGGTGGGTTTTCCCCAGGAAGTGAAAGGCTATCTATCTATAGCGAGCCGCGGGCTTGGGTGGCCCTGCCCTGTGGGACTCACCGCCATTGCAGCCCTGTCCAAAAGCCCTGAGACCTACCTCCCTTGTCAGTGCTACTCCAGGTTCGAGATGACCACAATCCTACCTCTTCGACGTCTACGCCCACCATTTCCAGCCTGAAGGCGCTCCTGAGACAGGGGCGGAGACCAGAGCGACCCAAATAAAGTATATCTGGGGGTCAGGGGCTGGCCCACCCCATCTAGGCCAGGACGCTGCTCTGGCAGGAGAGCAGGGAACGAAATCCAAGCGCAGCTGGAATGCTCTGGAGACAACAGCTGCTTTTGGGATTCCGTTGCCCGCTGTCCAGCCGTGGGCTGGGGGTGGGGGGGTGAGGGGTAGATTACCCCGGGAGGGTGGTGGTCCCTTGCACTGGGGCCAGATCAGGACCCCTCCATTCCCAGTACCAGAAGACGGACCTAGGAGTGGGCGGTAAAGCCGAGTGTGGTGGGGAATAAGCGCTCACCTGGGCCCCAAAACAATAGGAAGGTTGGGAGGGGCTTCCCCTGGGACCGGTTCCGATCCGGATTATCCGCAGGGTTAGGATTACTCCCGTTGGTCCCATGAAAACAGGCCACCGGTGCGGTGACGGTGGCGGGACGGGCTTCGGGATAGGCCAAAAGAGAAGCTTGCCCGTGGGGCCGGAGAGGAAGTAAACCCGCGCACCCGCCTCGGGAACACCCCCGCACCCGGGGCCCTTTGTCCCGTGACTCTGCCAGCGCCGAGAGCGCTGGAGAGGGAGGCAATGGCGGCACCGGGACCCCCGGGAATCCATTGCGAACGTCCTCCGCCGTGCCGAACCTCCCTCCTGGCCCCGTGGGTAGCAGACGCGTCAACGTTCCCTTGAGGCCACGACACGCTGGGGGCGAGAACATGCCCGAAACCCGCGCGGGCGCCAGCGACTCTCGCGCCAGTAGGCCCTCAGATTCGGCTCAAGACGGGGCGGGGGTGGGGGTGAGTGGGGCGGGGACTTCTCGGGCCCCGAGCAGAGCGAGCGACGACAGGGCGATGCTCCAGCCGCTGTCTAGTTCAAGAGCTGGTCCCGTTCGGCCCGGTCGATCCCACCCAAGAAGCTACAATCACCCTACCACGGCGTCCCTTCCGCTTGCCCCGGCCGCAGACTCGGAGCCATTTTAAGGAGAAACCACTGAGCCACGCCCCCCCGCGATCCCGAGAAGCCAATCCACGCGCAGCCACGCCCCGGGAGACGCGCGGCGGTGTCGCCAACGGTCGCGCGGGTGACGGTTGGGGAGGGGCGTGATTCGCGGGAGAGCGGGGGAAACCTGAGCGGACGGTCCGCCCCGCCTTGGGAACCCGACGCCCCAAAGCCCGGGATTAGGGGCTTGGAGGTTGGCCGCACGCCCTGGCCAGGTGCGCGGGACTCGACCAGGTGCGCAGCCGCCCCGCCCCAGGCCCTGGGAGCCCTGTGTAATGGCTGAGAGCCAGGGACTAGGCTGCAGCGGGGGCCCAGGCAGCGCTCTGAGGCCGGCCACGCCACCAGGTGTCTGGCTCCCCCAGGACGGGCTGCTGGGCCCGGGGGCGGGGCGGGCGGCAGGTGCAGACACCGGAGCCGCGCTGGGGGACGGGCTCTCCTGGGACAATTGGCAGCGGCCGGATCCCTCAAAATCCCGCGCTGGGGCAGCCGGCCTGCGCAGTGCCCTCCGGGACGCAGGGGGCGCTGTGGGCGCGCCGCGGTGGGCTCTGCTACGCCCGCGCTGATCCAGTGCCCGCCTCCCGGCACGCCGGTCCGCCATGGTCACCGCTTTCGTGCTTCGCAGCCTGTGCCGAGCGCGAACCGCGCTACGCTGTTACCCCGCCGCGCTGGTGAGGTGAGCCGGGACCCAGCGTCCCCGATCCCCCAACCCCACCCACGGCCAGCGACCCCGGACCGGCTCCTCCTGGCGCCGTAGACCCTGAGCACAACCCTCCGCAGGGCCCCACGGCGAGGGCATCGGCTCACGCCGGCGGACGACGAGCTCTATCAGCGGACGCGCATCTCCCTGCTGCAACGCGAGGCCCCGCAGTCCATGTATATCGACAGCTACAGCAGCCGCGGCTTCGTGGTCAACGGAAATCGCGTGCTTGGGCCTTGCGCGCTACTCCCGCACTCAGTGGTGCAGTGGAACGTGAGCAGTGAGGCAGCGGAGGGCCGGAGTCCCGGGCCTGCCCCCTGGTTCTGCCCCTCGCCTACTTGGGCTTTTTCATTGTCCCTTCGTGGCGCAGGTAAGGGCTCTGTGGGGAAAACCGCGCGAGGTTGTTTAACCTGCCTCCTCCCAACGCAGGTAGGAACTCACCGGGATATCACTGAAGAAAGCTTCTCTCTCTTCTGGTTGCTGGAGCCCCGACTAGGTACTGGAGAAGGGGAGGGCTGAGGCGCTTCCAGCCCTCGAAAGCCAAAAGCCACCCCGCCCCAGCCTCCCCACAGAGCGGCCGAAGGCCAGCCCTGCTCATCTTTCCCTAGAGATTGTTGTGGTGGGCACTGGAGACCGGACCGAACGGCTGCAGCCCCAGGTGCTGCAAGCCCTGAGACAGCGGGGCCTCGCCGTGGAAGTGCAGGACACGGTAAGTCCTGCCCCTCGGGAGCGCGGAGCAGGGACCAGGCCTAGCTCTTGCCAAGCTGATGCAGGCTTTCTCTTTGCAGCCCAATGCCTGTGCCACTTTCAACTTCCTGTGTCATGAAGGCCGAGTAACAGGAGCTGCTCTTATCCCTCCATCCGGAGGGACCATGCTCACATCTTTAGCACAAGCTACCGAATGAACCACCAGGAACTGACCTGACCTGTCCAGGAGGGCCCCAGCAGTTTTTGCAGAGCGCATGGGTTTCCAGCACTTTCATTAGCCCTTCCTCTTTGGCACTGTAACACTTGTCTTTCTTGCCAGCAAATTAATAATTTAATCCACTTTTCCCATTTTGTACTAGGTGTGTTGCTGGCTAGGAGGAGCTGCTGGCTCCATGGGCTTTTGGGGGGAGTGGGTTGTGAAGAAACAAGGGGATCCCCATTTTTATCTAAACTACTTAGCTTCTCAGAAGCAGGAGGTAGTATTGGCACCTGTTCCAAACTTCAAATCTATATCCTTGTTTACATGCAGATTTGAGGGGACCTCAAGCACTTTCCCCACAAGGGCCTTTGGAGCTTTATGTCAGAGGATATGTATGTGAACCTCAGCCTGGTCCCTGTTGTCAAGCAGGAGGCCCTGTGGGTGCCAGTCCAAAGCCCCCAAGGACGATTCCATGACCTGTCCTGAGCAGCCACAATGTGAGACTGAACCCTTGTGAGCCAGAGCTGGCTTAGACCCTCTCTGTGAGCAGCCTCACGAAAACCTCCTTCCAGATCTTCCAGATCTAAGGAATAGCCTGACCTCAGGGTCTGAGGTTCTCCCTACAATGCGTGTTGTTTGTATGGGTTTGTGGTAATGGCCACCGTACCTGCCTGTTGACCTCAAAAATCAAGCATCACTTTTTATTTTTCCCAAACTTTTATTGAAAAACTGAGGGGGTATGCTTTGTCCCTTTTCAGAAAAGTCTCTTCTCATACCTGTAGGCAGAACAACCAGCTTTGAGGTGGGGGCAGGAGGGAGGCATGGCAGAAACCTCTGCCCTAAGGGTCGATGGGTACAAAAGGGTTACTTACGAATGGAGGCTGTGAACACCACCTTCCACCTGAGCTGAGGATGTTCTCTTCTCAAACTTGAGTTCTCCAGAATACATCATGGCTCTGAAGAGGGGCAAATGTCAGATGTGGGTACCTGGCCCTCAACTAGCTCCTCCACCGATGTCCCAGCTCCCCAAGCTTACCGGACTTGGGTCAAACTCTTGGCACCAATGTCCTGGCAGGAATGCTGGATGCCAGCAATCAGGTAGGGGACAAATTTGTGGATGGACCCTTTGTCCTGCACAGCCCCAGACACCCCCTGGGCCACCTTGATTTTATCAGCTTCACTGTAGGGAAGGCAAGACAACATAGACAAGTTCAAAGCATGGATGAGGCTGTCAGTACAAGGCTGTCACTATAGGGTAATTGACCTTCCTGTCCCACCTGAAATATCGGTTCTGGCTGCTGAGGTGCTTGTCCATGGCATCAAGAGAACCCATACCACGGTATTTCTTTAGCCGGATACCATCAGAGAAGAAGTACTCGCCAGGGGCCTCAGTGGTAGCCGCCAGGAGGGAGCCCATCATGACTATGGACAAATGGGAGTGAGAGCAGACCCTGAGTGGCACCGGGGAAGGAATCCCACCAGACTCCCTGGGTGTTGGGTCTCACCTGTGGAGGCCCCAAGGGCCAAGGCTTTGGCGATATGGCCCACATTTTGGATTCCTCCATCAGCAATAACAGGGACACCAAAGCGCCGTGCATATTCTGACACCTTGTACACTGCTGTTGCCTGGGGCCGCCCGCAGGCCAACACTATTGAGAAATGGAGGAACAGATGGGTGGGTGGAATTAGTGGGGAAGGCAAGGGGCCCTGGACCGTAATTCAGCACCCAGGAGTGCTCTGCTACACCTGCACCAGGACTGCAGCCTGGCTGAGAGTCCTGTCTGGAATGGCCGCTGCTCTGTCTGCCTTCAGCAGTTCAAAGAGCCGTGATGGCCTCCACTCAACCCTGCATGTGCGCGTGCACGTGTGCATGGTCCAGGGCAGCCTCAGGCACATGCAGTCAGCAGCTGGGAAAAGCCCCACCCAACTGGTATCAAGTGGGGTTAGGGGTCACCGTGCAATTAGTACCCAGAGGCCCACCCTTTCCCCCAGTGTGGCTGGCAACTCGGGCAAGATCAGGGTAGTGGTCACGTGGAAGGAAGAGTGGGCTTGTTGGTCCTGTAGCTATGCCTACTGTAGGAAATGTGGGCCAACTAGGGCCTACCTGGGAAGAGGTCCTGCCCTACAAGCACCCCAGGAAGAGGAAGGAGCTGTGTTCTCCAGCAGCCCCCAAAACCATGGTCTGTCATTCAGTTTGCCCTGCCCACCCATCAGCACCACAAACCCCGGGAGCTACAGCTACAGTCAACCAAGCAGCCGGGCAGTGGGCAGCTGGGCCGGGCCAGTGGGCCGGGCTGGACTTACTATAGCAGCCCTTGACAGTAGAAGGGCATTTGGGGCTGTGGGACTTTATGTCTGGAGGGATCTTGGGAGCCACTAAATAAAACAAACAGACCAGAGTTTAGAGAGGGTGCAGAGGAGGAGCAAGGAGGCCAGGCTAGGCGGGGCAGGGGAAGTGGCAGGTGAGGAATGATGAGCTTGTCTTCCAGCATGTCACCCATCCAAGTGGCCTGTTTGGCCCTGGGACTGCCCCTATTGGAGGACTCAGTATTGTTCCCACAAGAGCGCTTGGCTCCAGGCCATATGGAGCTAAGGGCCCTGCTGAAGCCAGGCTCTCTGAGGGCCCCAGTGAAGCATTTCCTACCTTCCTGGGTGATGCAGATGGAGCCACTGCCCATGCCCACCCGTAGGGCATCTACACCCGCATCAATGAGGTTCTTGGCCTGAGCAGCTGTGACCACTACAGTGAGAAACAGGGAAAAGTTGTGTGAAGATCTGAGTGGGAGCCTAGCTCCCCTAACTCTTGCCCCATGTCCTTTGGTGCACAGTCTTGCCTCACCATTGCCTCCAATAACTTGGAGAGATGGGTATTTTTCCTTGATGTACTTGATCATGTTGATCTGGAAGATGGAATTTCCTTGGGAAGAGTCCTGGGACCAGGAGAAAGCCCCAGTGAGCCTGGTGTGACACCTGTCCCTACCACCCCACCCTGCCTATGCAAAAGCTCACCAAAACCACTACGTCCACACCAGCCTGGGCTAGCAAATCCAGGCGATACTTGTCATCTTCATGGGTACCAATGGCTGCTCCGCACAGGAGCTGCTTCTTGGTGTCCTTGGAGGCCAGTGGGTAATCCCGGTTCTTTTTCAGATCTGTCCGGGCAATGATGGCTACCAGCTCATCATCTTCATTTACAATGGGTAACTTTCCTGGGGGTAGGGAAAGTACATAAATCAGAACCCTGGTCTTTGGTTCCAGAACCCTCCTGCCTCTAGAACTCACCCTTCTTGCTGCGCTGCAGAATTTCATTTGCTTCCTTCAGTGTAATGCCTGCAGGGGCGACCACCAAGTCTTCCCTCTTCGTCATGATCTAGCAGTGAGGGGAGTTGTTAGATGGGCCCAGAAACCAGACCTCCCAATACACCCTGCCCTGACTCGGGGGTGAGGTTCCACAGACCACCATGATCAAACACCTGCACCCAAACCACCCTCCTCATATGAACCCAACAGTCAGTGTGGCAATATAGTGGCATGAGTGAAAACAGAACAAAAGACAGTATGGTACACAAAACATGCTGTTGCATAGTGGAGAAGGGCCACCCCAGAGCAATGACCAGAGAGAGGAGGAAGCTTAAGTTGGTCCTTGAGCACTGCCCCCACCGTGGGAGTGGCAACATAGCATGCATGCTGGCTAACGGGCAGAATGAGAGCATCTGGTGGGAGAGAGATGCAGGAACCCCATGAAGGGGTCAGAAACTTGGCTGGGAATTCATCTTTCCTGGACAGCAGAGGCCACCAGAGATGCCATTCAGGCAACAGAAATCTCGCCTTGAGCTGCGGCTGCCAGAGCTTGGCTTTGCATTGTCAGTAACACCCACCTCTTCCAAAAACCGGTCATGTTCCTCCTCCTTGAGAAAATCGATGTCCCTTGAAGAAATGATGCCCACCAAGCGGCTCCCCATCCGGCCTGTGTCAGTGATTGGGATACCACAGAATCCATGCCGGGCTTTGGCTTCAAACACGTCCCTCACTCGATCCTTGGGGCTGAGGACCACAGGGTCCGTAATGAATCCCTGCTCATATTTCTGGAAAGGACAGTGAGAAAGAACGTCTCTGAACCATCTTCACCAGTCTGAAGCCTGGGGTCTGTGCCAACTTCCCCTCTGGCAGTACCACAGGACCAAATCACAATTCAAATCCAGGGATTGTAAACATGAGTGGGCTGTGGGTTCTATTCACCTGGTCCCCTTCTCTTGACTTAGGACACAGGGTCTCATGTTCTCAGGAACTGAAGCCCAAAGTGGGGAAAAGGATCCCAAATTAGGAGAACAAATCCCCCACATCCACCCCACTCCACCTCAGTGCAATTCCCAGGAGCTCTTGACCACGATCCATGCCCTTCTGACCTTCACTTTCCGAACTTCGTTGGCTTGGAACTCAGGTGTACAGTTGTGATGGATGAAGCCAATACCACCTGTAAGCTGCATGATACACAGAACTTAACGAAAAAGTGACAAGAAGCAAGCATGACTATGTATGTCTTTAGGGAAAAGTGTGAATGAGGTTCCTCCTTTTGTCTTTATACCCTATGATGCTCACCGCCATTGCTATGGCCATGCCAGCCTCTGTGACTGTGTCCATGGGTGAGGAAACCAGTGGGGTCTTCAGAGTGATCTTTTTCGTCAGAGCAGAAGTCAGGTCCTGAGAAAATATGGTCAGCTAATGTGGGAAAGCACCTCATTAAAGCCTCAGGGTGGTGCCAAGTCCCCCATAAAACAGGTGCCCTGTATGACCTGCATGCCAGACTATTCCACAGAATCCACCCCCAAGTCCAATCTGCTGTGGTAGCGGAGAGACAGGGAAGAGAAGTACCTTACCAACTTTGATGCTCAAGACCCAGTTTATGGCCATACTCACCACCTGGTCTGCAGTGAAGTCGATGTACCCAGGGAGAATGAGAAAGTCACTACGGGGGAGGGGAGCGAATTGGGAGTAAGACTCAGGCTTAGGGCGGCCCAGATTCCATCCCCATAGATGTCATAGGTATTTGGGCCTAGAGGGCACTGACCTAGCCCTTGTCACAGGCGAGGCAGACAAATCACAAGGTGGAGAAGACGGGACCTTTTCTGCCACCTAGCTGTCATCAGCGACCCTGGCACCCTGACAACTCCATGTGCCGAGAGAATAGAGCTTCTAGCCTGAAATCTCGAGCACTGCCAAGATGCCTCCTCCATCCCTCCCCACTTCAGATCTATCAAACGGAGCCCCAGAGATGGGTGGGGGATTCTCCGGAACCTGTCTCCCATGCCGGGGTCCAAGCCAGCTCAGTGGAAAACCCCGCCCGGCCTTCCAGTTCAGCGCGCCGCCCCTCTCCTCGCCCAGGTGAGCCCGCTAGGCCCGCACTTGTAGGTGAGGCCGTCCCCGCAGTTGAACAGCTGCTGTGCCGTGAGCCCGTCGTCTGGCACGTAGGACGTGCCCCCGCTAATCAGGTAGTCGGCCATGGCCACTGCCAGGCAAAGCCGCGTGTGTCCGAAGACCGCGCCGCAGAGGCCTCAGCAGTCTGGGCCGCGCCAATATAAACCCGCCGCTACCGTCATTGCGCCATGCGCGTCACTGACGTCAGGACGCAGAGCGAAGAGGCGGGGCCCACGGACGTAGGGGGCGGGACCACCGGAGCAGCGCATGCGCGGAGCACGCCCTAGGTTAGGACCCACAATGTTGGATGTTCCTGAGACCGCCCCCTCCCACAGGGCAGTGATCCGTCCAACTAGAGGCAAGGCTCCGCTTCCACTGCCCCGCCGGCCTCCTCCCAAATAAAGAGGCGATGTTCACTAACATGTTGAAAAGACGTGCTTGTCATTCTTAATAAACAACTAGATTAAGAATACATAAGAGAAACAGAGTGGTATCTTTATATGATACACAAGTGTATGTTACAAGAATTCCATCAGGCACAGGAGCCTCAGGTTTAAGGCCTCAATGTTAGGCCAAAAAAAAAAAAAAAAAAAAAAAAAAAAAAAAAAAAAAAAAAAAAAAAAAAAAAAAAAAAAAGGCATGGTAAAGTTTTTACTTTAACATCTAAAATGTCACTTGTCAGAAAGGAGGGTGTAATAGAAATTGTCTTTAATAAATCATAATTGAAGTTCCCCTCATTTTCCTTCCATTAAGATGCTAAGTTTATGTCTGAGCATGAAGAAAGAAAAGACCATGGCTCCCCTGTGGTCAGCGACGTCTGCCAGTCAGAGTGGAAGCCAGCTCGGGAGATTCCCTGGAGGGTCCGTCACTAATTCCATCTTTCTGGAGTAAGGGAAGGGGCCACATTTCTCCTAACAGTCCAAGCCCTTTCCCCAAGCCCCAGACAAAAAAGAAAAGGCCAGCCAGCAACTTTCTAGGACATCTGGCTTTCAGGAAACCCAGAGCCCCCATGGGCTGTGAAATCTGCTGTGGCAAAATTACGGTGACGCACAGGAGACAAAGTTTCCTTTTACATTTTAAACAGAAGCAGCCTGAAAGGCTTCATAACTACACCAATAAAAAAAGAAAAAAAAGGAAAAAGAAAAAATGGAGGCCTCTTCTTTAGTGTGAAAGTCTGTCCTTTTTTTTTTTCCTGGATCATCTCCCTTGCACCATGGCTTAGGGATCTCAGTGCATGGTGCTTGCGTTGGCCACTGCGATGGCCTCCTGAATTTCTCGTATCACCAGTATCCGAGTCAGCATCTGTCCCATTTGCTCTCTGCTGATAGGCTGGACCGAGTACCAGATTGGGCTATTGGGGGCCACCACTGGCTCAGGCGTCAGATAAAACGTGTCATTCCGGCCTTTCACACTCTGGGGGCTGAAAAATATAGCAGTAAAAGCAGGGTAAAAACCACAACGGTCTCAACTCTCCCACCCTGGAATCTTCCAGACAGATGTTGTATGCAAAAGGTGGGAAGACAGCAGCTCTTGAAGGTATGATGGCATAGCTACTGAATTCCATGCAGTCAACACCCAATTACCTCTAGGGCCTCCTTTGGTGCTACTGCCAATACCAGTAATAAGCGGCCTCCATTCTGCTCCTCCCTCACATGCTACCAGCTATGATTCCTCTAACAAACTGCCTCACGATGTCAGGGTTCATCTACTTGAGTCCAACCATATTCCACCTGGAACCAATTTCACCGACTACAAGATCTTCTCCAAATCTTTGTTAATGTTGTTTCCTCTACCCAATTCACTGTAGCTGTGAAGCTGGACCCTTACCTGGGCTCACCCTCCACCCCCTCAATGTTGTGCTGTACTTAGCACACGCCACCTTCTAAGAGTTATAATAGCCTATCCACTCAAGATTTATCAAAGGGTTACTGTGTGACAGGCCTGCACTAGGGGCTGGTATTCAAGAAATGAGCAGGATCCAAGACTCCCTACCTCATGGAGCTTACAGATTAAGAGACAGTGAACAATTAAACAGACACATAAATACACATAAAATGACAATCAGTGGTAAGTGCTACAGAGAAACAGCCCAAAAGAACAGGCAGGGAATCTGGAAATGCTTCTGACAAAGCTGTTTTGAGAAGAGGGACGAGTAAGAGTGAGCTAGCCAAATACAGGGGTGGGGAGGGAAATCTTGCCCAGTAGGGAAAATTTCTAAGCTGAGGCCTGGAGGTAGGAGAGCATGACACTCTTGAGTGGAGAGAAGCCAGTATGGCTACAGAGCCAAGAGCTACAAGGACATGAGATTAGCAACGGGTGTATACATAAGGCCTCGGTGGCAAGATTAAGATTACTCTTTAAGCAATAAATGGAAACTACTGAAGGTTTTAAGCTAAGTAATGTACATGACCTATAACATAGAAAGATGATTCTGGCATTGCTGTAAGGATGACATTCCAAACTGCAAGGGCAAGAGACTAAAAGCCAAGGAAAGAAATCTGCCCTGGATTGATCTTGCTAGTGACAAAGGTCAAGGCCGGGAAGATGGAAGGCTATGCTACATGACTGAGGCTGCGTTTCTATACTTTCCTCCATCTACCTTCATTACCCTCTCCAAGACAGGAGACCACATAAAATCACAATGCTAGTCATTTCACATGCTTTGGGGAAACCAGTCAGGCTGCTTCTTTATTTAGCTCTTTTACTCTGTTTGAGACTAAATAATGCCTTGTACACACGTACAATGCATACATGCATACAGTTACCCAGCCACCATAAAGCTTCCTCACCATTTAAAGAGGTAGAAATCGTACAGCTTGATGGGACATCTCAGTGGATTCTCTGGATTTTCCGTTTGTTCTGCATACATGTCATCTGTAACTATAAAACACACCCCCACCACCAGAGACATGGTATGAGACTGCCTTAGCTCAGGACTAGATTAGGAACCTTAGGCTTCCAGATATCCCAACTAGACTTATTGGGAGGGGAAAGGGTGTGAGGCAGGAAGGGAAAGAAAGAAGGAAAAAAGCAGCAATCGTTTCTGGGGCATCTCTGCTTCTACAAAAGTTTGAAGTCTGTAGGTGGGGAGAAGGGAATGGAGAATTCCTACCCAGCAAATCCCAACCTTCACATTCAACACTAACCACCCCACCCCCTGCACAGGCAGGGCAGGACAGGACAAGCTGCACCTCTTTCTGCAGCCCCTACCTTTCTGGCCAGTCTGGTGTATCCCAAGAGCCTTCAGGTACCGAATACTCGTGCTTTTATCCTTAGGATTAGAGGGGTTCTTCTTTGTCTGTCGCAAAACCTTGGAGAAAGCCAGCTTCATGTGCTGGTCCACTGTCTTCAACAGGAAGTATCTGCACCACAAGTGAAAGCAAGCCAAAGGAGGGGGGGGGTGCCAGGAGGAGACTATAACTTACCCTCTGCCACTGGTGCCTCAGAGTAACTGCTGCGCACACTCCCAGAATCTGGACAGGCCCAAACCCAAAAACACTCTCTAGTAGAGGAACCGTATCAGACTGATGTCAGGGGCCTGACAAGGCTGTCTGCCTCACTGGTTACCACACAAATGTAGACAAGTTGGGCTGAAGGCTTTCAGTAGCCCAAAGGCTCTCAAATATGTGTCAAAGGAATTCCTATTATCTACCTGGATAGTTTCCACCCTCTTCACTGGGCAGATGCCAGCAGTGGCTAAGCATGGAGCTTCTAGAACACTTACTTGGTGTTAAAGAACATGAGGGTGGTCAGCAGGGTGGAAGGGGAGTGAGCCCCGAGCTGCTTGCACTCCCACAGCATCTCCTCAGTCACGTGGCTGGGCAGGACATAGCCTAGGAGGAATAGAGCACTGCTACAACAAGAGGATGGCAGGTAGGCCCTCAGAGGTGTAGGATGGGAGGTGGGAGGCAGAAAGGACCACAAAAGAGTACAAGTTTAACCAGAAAAATCTCCCTAGGGAATGGCAGAATCATCTGGAAGCTTGTTAAAACACAAAGGGCTAGGTCCTAGCCCATGTTTCTGGGGTGGGATCTGATAATGTGCATTTCTAACAAGTTCCTGAGAACCACGGCCCTGTATGACTGCTCTTACCTGATGTTAACTCTTCTTTTAATCCAAAGTTAAGGTGGGGCAAAATAATACTGAAACACCCAAAACTATAAATCAAACACTGCATAAATGCATACTTCTCTAGAAAGAGGGTAGAGTTTTCATCATATTTTCAGTTGTCAAGGGCCCAAAGAACTCATATGGGTGCCTGCTTGCCCTTAATAAACCTTTCATGTTTTCCACCTCTAGAAAGCAAATCCATTCTTCTCTCTGGATGAAGGGGAGAATGATATTCAGAACTATTACAGGATTCCTCCACAGGGCAGGTTTTACTTTAAGTTTGTAGTGAACTAAGAGCTGGGCAGGGGCAAAGGCCAGCATTTGATAAAAAGCTCAGCGCAGCCAGGTCTACACCAAAGGAAGAGGGGACTTGAGTTAATCACCAAGCCCCCTTCATGTGTTCACCCAACAGTTCATGTACAAGTGTTTGTGTGTCAGGCACTGAGGCCATGATGAAAGAGTTCTCCTGCAGGAGCTGCAGAGTCCTCCAGGCAGGCAGTAAGGATGTCACTTCCTAGAAGTGGGGAAAGAAATATTTTACCCAACACATTCCTCTTCTCTGAATCTGCCGAAGTTGGCCCTCTGCCTCCATTAAGTGGAGTGTACATTTCCAACAAGTTCCTGAGAAACATCTTTTCAGGGCAGCTCTGCCTCTATTCTTCTATTTTGTGGTCTCCTGTCAGTGAGATAAACTTCCCTGTCCTCATTTCTGAAGCAGGTGAGTGGCACAGACAGCCCTCCTTGGGGAAGGCCAGTCGTAAGAGTGGTCCCACACATAACTTGGCCTGTGCTATTTTCTTGGGTTTACTTCACTCTGCCATTTATATGAGCTTCCCCAGCTTAAACCGCTTAACAAAACTTAAAGTAGGGCCATGTCAAAAGAACTTAAAAGCCGGGGCACCTGGGTGGCTCAGTTGGTTAAGCGACCGCCTTCGGCTCAGGTCATGATCCCGGAGACCCGG
This sequence comes from Spilogale gracilis, assembly GCA_004023965.1. Classification (NCBI taxonomy): domain Eukaryota; kingdom Metazoa; phylum Chordata; class Mammalia; order Carnivora; family Mephitidae; genus Spilogale; species Spilogale gracilis. The sequence goes on from PITA01010442.1 coordinate 61,630, forward strand.
GATCGAGTCCCACATCGGGCTCCCTGCTCAGCGGGAAGCCTGCTTCTCCCTCTCTCACTCCCCCTGCTTGTGTTCCCTCTCTGGCTGTGTTTCTCTCTGTCAAATAAATAAAATCTTAAAAAAAAAACAAAAAAAACTTAAAAGCCAATTTAAGAAGTTCCAAATGGCCAAAGATGGAGCAATTTGCATAGCAAAAAAGATAACTACAATGGACTCAACCAAATTCAGTATGTTTAAATTCATTAGTTCACAAATGATTCCTTAAAAAGAAAAAAAAAGTGAATTGGTTATCACTGGATGAAATCCGTGAACCAACTCATTACTACAAAAACTGCTAAACAAAGAAAAGAAATAAGCCCTTATCCATCTCGCCTATAAAACCCATCATGGGGGGCACCTGGGTGGCTCAGTCAGTTGAGTGTCTTCACTCTTGGTTTTGGCTCAGGTCATGGTCTCAGGGTCATGGGATCAGGCTCCATGCTGGGCTCCAAGTTGGGCATGGAACCTGCCTGAAATTCTCTCTCCCTCTCACTCAAGTCCCTCCCTTCCAGAGCACTCTCACGCACTTTTTTTTTTTTTTTTTTTTTTTTTTGTCGGGGAGAGAGAGAGAGCACAAGAAGGGGGAGCAGCTGGCAGAGGGAGAAGCAGGCTCCCTGATGAGCAAGAAGCCCAATGTGGGACTCAATCCCAGGACCCTGGGATTATGACCTGAGCTGAAGGCAGACACTTAACCAACAGAGCCACCCAGGCATCCCTCAGGCACTCTCTAAATCAATGGCTGGTTTCTTCCACAAAAAACTGCAAGAAATAGAATCAAGGAGAAAATTAAAGATTAAAGCTAAATATTAAGACATATCAGCAATTTCAATGTATGGACATTATTTGCACCTTGACTCAAACAAGATCATGACATTTATGAGACACTTAGAAGAAAAAAAAATTTTTGAGACACTTACAAAATTGAAGGGTCGGGTATACAGAATTATCTTTTTTTATATTATAATAATGACATCATGGTATGTTAAGCATACTAAAATATTTATGAATCAAGAGTCCAGAAGTTACTTCAAAATAATATAGGAGGGGAAAGGCAGGTGTACACATGACACAAGATCTGCCATAGATAGTGGGTACATGGGAATGTCATTTATCTATTCTATTTTTCTATGTGCTTGAAATTTCCACAATTCAATTTTTAAAAAGCAAACTCTGCATAGCCACACTTGGCTTGACAATGTGCAAATCATGTAGTGATTCAGTTACTTGGTTTCTGTTCTAATGACAGCACCTCAGAAAGGCCTCCGTCCCAATGCCTTTAATACGTTCCATCCCCCTGTGCTTCGCTCTTTAAGACACTTACTCATAAATTGGTTATTTACATACTGTCTCTCCCTATTAGACTATAAGCTCCATTTTGTTCATTACAATGTTATATTAACCACATGGAATACTGCCTGGCACACAGCAGGCACTCAGAAAGTATTTGTTTAACCCATAATTTTTTCTTAAAGGTTAAGCATGTAACTCTGTGGTGATGGATGTTAACTAAACTAGATCATTATACAAGATATACCTATTATGTTGTATACCTAAAACTAATGTTACATCGATTATATCTCAATTTTTAAAAAGTTTTTATTTTAATTCCAGTTAGGTTTTTTTGATGGGGAAAAAAAAGTTTAAGCAGCATACATTCTAATAAATGGCAAAGTGAGGATTAAAATTCAGGTATTTGTGTGGATTTAAGTTTTCAACTCATTTGGGTAAATACCAAGGAGCACAACTGCTAGATCATAAGGTAAGAAAATATCAAACTGTCTTATAAAGGGATTATACCACTTTGCATTCCCACCAGCAAAGAACGAGCATTCTTGTGCTCCCTATCCAGCATTTGGGGCTGCCACCGTTTGTGATTTTAGCCATTCTAATAGGTGTATAGTGGTATCTCGTTTTAGTTTGCAATTTCCTGATGATACCTAATGACAAACATCTTTTCATATACTTATCTGCCACTTGTATATCTTCTTTGGTGAGGAATCTGTTCAGATATTTTGCCTATTTTTTGGATTTTTTTTTATTTTTGAGTGTTAAAGAGTTGTTTGTATATTCTGAATACCAATCCTTTATCAAGTATGTGTTTTGCAAAAGATTTTTTTCCAGTGGCCTATCTTTTCATTCTCTTAAAAATGTCTTTCATAGGTCATAAATTTCTAATTTTAATGAAGTCCAACTTATCAATTATTTTCTTTCACAGACTGTGCTTTTGTTGTTACATCCAAAAAGTTACTACCAAACCCAAGATCACCTAGATTTTCTCCAATGTTAATCTATGTTATCTTCTAGGAGTTTTATAGTTTTGTTTTACAATTAGGTCTAAGACCCAATTTGAGGTGATTCTGTGAAGAGCGTAAGGTCTGAATCCACATTCATTTTTTGCATGCGTGTCCTGTTGTTTCAGCACCATTTGTTGAAAAGACTCTTCTTTCCCCACTGAACTGCCTTTACTCCTTAGTCAAAGATAAGCTGTTTTATTTGTGTGATTCTACTTCTGGGATCTCTATTCTATTCCAGTGATTTGTCTATTCTTCCACCAGAAACCTGTACACAATGTTTATAGCAGCTTTATTCATAATTGCCACAACTTGGAAGCAACGAAGATGTCCTTCAGTAGGTGAATGGATAAACGAATTGTGTGGTACATCCATACAGTGGATTATTATTCAGCAATAAAAAGAAATGAGCTATTAAGCCACAAAGAGACACACAGGAACATTAAATGCATATTGCTAAGTGAAAGAAACCAATCTGAGAGAGCTGTATACTGAATTATTCAGTATAATATGATATTCTAGAAAAGGCAAAACTATGGAACAGTAAAAAGATCTGTGATTGCCACAGATGTGGGGGGAAGGGGAATAAATAGGTGGAACACAGAGGATTTTAAAGCCCTGATATCATACTTATGTATGATATTTTAATTATAGATACATGTCATTACACGTTTGTCCAAACCTAGATAATGTAGAACAAGAGGAGTGAATCCTAATGTAAGCTACAGACTTTAGTTACTAATATCAACACTGGCTCATCAATTATAACAAATATATCACACCAATACAAGATATTAAATAATAGAAAAAACAGCATGTGAGGGAGTATTACAGGAATTCTCTATGCCCTGCTCATTTTTTCTATAAACCTAAAATTGCTCTAAAAAGATAAAAGTTTATTAAAAACAAAAGACACCTCAGACATTCTACTGTAAAACTCCTGTTCTTTCCAATGCATACTACTCAGGTAGTTATATGGGTAAAGTAAAAATTATGTTCTATATATGTAGAATATATGTGTGTGTGTGTGTGTTCAAACACATGGAAAAAAACACCCAATATGTAACATAAGTAACCTACAGATGAAACAGCTCATAAGTCTTAATGCAGTGATTCTAATTTTAATCAATATTTTAATTAAAACAAACCAAAAAAAAAAAAAAAAAAAAAAGTAACTACCCCAACTCTGCATGCGCCCATGTCCTTGTTACATTGGGACCAGCCGGGTTCTCTGTCTGGTGTACAGTGCCCCTTCCATATCGGGCCAAGCAGCACAGGAGTTGATGCTGGTACCTAGGATTTATAGCCTCCTCACCCACATGCTGTACCACAGCCACACAAGCAGCTGACCTTTTTTAAACTCAGGTGGGAAAGACATCCAAAGACTAAGACTCTTACCAAGTGGAGTGACTCGGGGCTGAACATCTTTCAGAACTTCATGTAGCCACTCCGTGAATCGAACATAATAAAGATCGGAGAAAATGTCATCAACCCTTCCATTTTCAAAAAGATACTAAAAGAAAAACAATAAAAGTTGTTGGTAATCTCCTGAGTACAACTTTCAGGGGAAATAAACACTGTGCTACCAGTATCATTACTTTTCCCTACCTACTTCCACCTCCTTCACAAACCAACACAAGAGGTCAAAAATGTCCAGCATATGACACTTCCACAGTACACTTCAGTTCATGTGCAATGACTCTTGTAACACTCTGGAGAGTTGGTCAATGGGACAGATTTTGTGAATGCTATTTCACCCAGGAAAAGCATTGTCTTGTTACGGTATCAAAAAACATAATGCAGGCTCTGGGGCCAGCCTCTTATTAGCTATGGTGTAAGTTAAGTAACTCATGCAAGTATTTTAACTTCCCTGTTATGCTACACCTTAAATGTCCTGAAAGCCTACCTATAGCTGCATATTCTAGCTAGATTCTCAAATAGTTAGTTTGTGTTAATGCAGGGAACAATGAGAAAAATAGCTGAATGTTAGCACCAGACTTTGTATTAGATAAATTACTTTTACATAAACCATGTTTACTTTAACAAAAAGTATTATATAAATACTTTGTGTTCTTTAAAAAAAAAAAAAACGGCTCTAAGATACTATAACAAATATTTTAACAAAAGTTTCTCTAGATGATGGGATTATGGCTGATGTCTAATTTATTTTTTTAAAGTGAATGTTAGATCTTATGCAATTTTTAAAAATATACATTAAAAAACTCAATATATAGTTGATTTCACTCATATGTAGAATTTAAGAAACAAAACAGGATCACAGGAGAAGGGAGGGAAAACCAAAAACAATGAAATCAGAGAGGGAGACAAACCGTTAAGAGACTCTTAACTATAGGAAACAAGCTGAGGGTTGCTGGAGGGGCAGTGGGTGAGAGGATGGAGTGATGGGCATTAAGGGGGGCACATGATATAATATGCAACTGATGAACCACTGAATTCTACCCCTGAAATTAATACACTTATGTTAATTAACTGAATATAAATAAAATTTAAAAAATAAAAACTTATTATTAGTTGAAAGAGAACTTCCTTATAACCACTTGCTTATCATCTTACTAATTTCAGTAACCAGCAAATACCCAACAGGAACACAGCTCGAACATGTTCCTCTGAAGTCTGTTTCCTACCTTTTGAATACACAGGAAAATATAGTAGAGCACATCTGGATCATAGGGTTCACCTTCTCCATTTCGAGCTTCCCGTGTCATTAGACAGAGCCCATAATTCAACTCAGCCACAGCAGAAGAGATGAGATCCTCCTGGAATCGCAACAGTTGGCGCCCTGCAACACAAGCCAAAGGTGACCCCCAAAGGTGAACGGGGTCCTGGCAACAGTAACCTCTTAACTGGCTGTTCATATCCCCGGAAGAAGCGCTCAGAGAAGATACCAATCACCAGGGAGATAGGATGGAAATGGTCACCTGCATCTAAGGTCAGAACTGGCCTACTAAGACAACAATCCTGTATGCTCTATCTACACTAAGGGTTTCCTTCCCACAATCCTCCCCACCTCACATACCTTCAAAATTCTTTCTGGGGCCAAGACATGAAAGCAAAAACCCCACAAAATCCACACTGTGTAAGGTGAGGAAGAATATGAACATAATGTTAAGGAAAAAGGGCCTTAAAGACAGTCACTGGTTCCCATCTACTTCCAGAATGCACTATGCCTAGATCTGCTAGGTTGACTTCAGAAATCCATGTGTACAAGAATGCCCAGTCTTGGGCAAACACCACAAATCCTGCTCACGTGCAGCAGGTCAGGTCTGCTTGCTGCCTGTCCTGCATTCAGCATACTATTTCAGATGGGGGTTGATTCCTAACCCCCAGAGCCAAAGGACACCACTTTCCTGCCATTACATCCTCCTGCTGTTTCAGTACCATTACATTTTAGACAGAGTCCACCCCCCTCTCTTCCTCACAAACACTTACTCCCAATGGGTGCCAGTCTGTTCTGAGCATCTTTCTCTAGCTCAGCATTCTTGGTCTGGGCCCAGTTTTTCCATACTTCAAGCCCTTCTTCTGGCTTCAGAGAATTTGGAAGCAGAAGTTCTGGGGAAGGCTGTGGCTGTGACTGTGGTTCAACTTCAGCAACCTGGACAGTCTGAGCCTGTAAGAGAGAAACTGTCAAAATGTGCCAATATTGTTTTACAACAGGCCCTTCCACAAAAATGCTAGAAAAACGTTACCTATGGTTCTTGCAATAAAAAAGTATCTTTCTTTCACTTGTTAACCTACTTTCAAAGACTGCTGGAGTTCTACTGCTTACTCCAAGGACAGTTATGTTTACTGCAGTGCTTCTTAGCCCTGGTGAACTTTTCAATCTCTGAGTTAGAAATACCAATAGCTGGGTTCTACCCTAGAATCTCTTTTTAAAGAGATTACAGTCTTTCAAATACCTTCCCATATAAAAAGGCAATTCTAAAGTTTACTCACTACTCAGAATTACTGGCCCAAAGCACTGCTTGTCAAACTATAAAGTGCAAAAAAACTACTCACAGATTGTATTAACGTGCAGATTCTGATTTGAAAGGTCTCAGGTGGGACCTGAGATTCTACATTTCTTTATTTCCTTTTTTTTTCTTAAGATTTTATGTATTTATTTAACAGAAACACTAGAGAGGGAACACAAGCAGGGGGAGTGAGAGAGGGAGAAGTAGGCTCCCCGCTGAGCAGGAGCGGGACTTGGGGCTGATCCTGGGACTCCAGGATGACCTGAGCCGAAGGCAGATGCTCAACGACTGAGCCTCCCAGGTGCCCCAAGAGTTTTTCTTTTTAAAATTTATTTGACAAAGAGACACAGCAAGAGAGGGAACAGAAGCAAGGGAAGTGGGAAAGGGAGAAGCAGGCTACCTGCCAAGATCGGAGTCTGATGCGGGACCCGATCCCAGGACCCTGGGACCATGACCTGAACGGAAGGCAGATGCTTATCAAATGAGCCACCGAGGTGCCCCAGATTCTAAATTTCTAACAAGTTCCGAAGTAAGGGAGCTGGTCTGCAGACCACACTTTGAATACCAAGTGTCCAGAGTAATGAACATTAAACTTGAATGTACTTTAAAAACATCTGGGCTGCTTTTACAATATATCCACACCTGGGCCTTATCCCTACATATGATTTAATTGGCCTAAGATGGTGGCCTGACATCAGTATTTTTTTTTTTTTTTAAGATTTTATTTATTTGACAGAAACACAGCCAGAGAGGGAACACAAGCAGGGGAAATGAGAGAGGGAGGGAGAAGCAGGCTTCCTGCCAAGCAGGGAGCCCGATGTGGGACTTGATCCCGGGTCTCCGGGATCATGGCCTGAGCCGAAGGCAGTCGCTTAACCAACTGAGCCACCCAGGCGCCCCTGACATCAGTATTTTTAAAAGCTCCCAGGTGATTCTTATGTCCAGCCATGGTTGAAAATCATTGTTTTAGAAAAGGAAAGGTACAACAAACAAAAGTTGTGTTCTCTCTTATGCCATTGAAAGATCAGAAGATAAGACCTGAAGATGTATATGGCTTCTCTAGCTATATATAAGGTTTTCACCCCCAAAATTCTTTCTCAATAATACTGCTCTATTTCCTAAGAGCATTTTCTGAAGACAGGAGACGCTACTCTAGCTTCCTGCCTCCAAAGGAAGAGTCATCTTGTCCTCAATGGTCTAATAGCCAAACTGTGCACACAAAGAGTCAGGAAATGTCCATTCTCTTGAATCACAATCCCCATACTGGGCAGGAGAGACACCAATAAAGATACCAAGCCTAAGTCCTTGGGTCGCACACACCGGTCTATATTCTAAGCAAATTCCTTTCAGCAATTCTCCATGCCAGGGCCCACCCAAAGCGCTAAGGAATGTCAAAATCATTCAAACTGAAGGTAAAATAATTTGACACACAAATCTGCTTATCAATGAATAAAAGTAAAAACTCTCCTCTTAGCTTTTAAAAGATAATTAAATGGATATAAAGCAGTATCAGTGTGAGGTTCTTAAATGTTTGTCAACCCAGGAGCTCCACTCTAGACACACTTCCCAGTTTAACCACCAATTTCTCTGGTGAGTCTTACCCACTTTTCCAGTTTGGACTTTCATGTTTGCAGGGGGGTACTGTATGTCTCCAACATCTTAAACTACCTTAGACTACCATCTATGGAGAGAACTCATCACCTTCCATGTCCAGAACTATTCTCCTCAGAGTTCCCTCCCCTATCTTATTCAATGGCAATACCACTTACCCAAGCTGCAAATCTAGCAATCTGACTAGGTAAGTAGGTTGGCACCAGGGCATGTAGGATGGTACTTTGCTTCTGGTGTTTAGCCCGGCCCCATTCACTGTGTGCCTTCACCCACTAATGTGGCATTTCCAAGCATCCTGACAACAAAATTCTTTTACATGTCTAAATGTCTATCAGTGGGTAGATGTAGTAGTGATCTCAACCAGGATGAAAACTACTGATGTAAGGAGGGCCTTGTACTACACTGTGGTATAGAGTTTTCCTTCTTCTTTATAATGGATCCTTTGGAGAGTTTTATACTGGGAAGTGATATAATCGTACATTTAAAAAAAAATTCTGATTTATGGAGAATGGACTGAAGGGCAAAGGTGTTGGTGGCCTGAACTAGGATGGCAATGGAGAAGATTTAAGAAATGCTGAGAAGTGTGGTGGCAGAACCATAGTGGCTTGTTGATGAGATGGCTGTGAAAAGCAAACTCAAGGATGATTCTTGGGTTTCTGGTTTAAACAAATGGGTGGAGATGGTACCACTTTCTGAGAAGGGAAGTTTTTTGTTTTTTGGGTTTTTTTTAAAAGATTTTATTTATTTGACAGAGCGAAACACAGCCAGAGAGGGAACATAGCAGGGGGAGTGAGAGCGGGAGAAGCAGGCTTCCCGCCGAGCAGAGAGGCCAATGTGGGACTCGATCCCGGGTCTCCGGGATCATGACCTGAGCCGAAGGCAGTCGCTTAACCAACTGAGCCACCCAGGCGCCCCTGTTTTTGTTTTTTAAAACAGGTCATCCAGCCATCTACCTATCTATCTATCTTTATGTTAACTCTATCACCAAAATGAGGCTAGAACTCATGACCCCAAGATCACATGCTCTAGCCAAGTGAGCCAGCCAGGTGCCCTGAGAGGAGAATTTTTCAATAGTGATAGAGGTGATGCTAATGAAGGGCTGAGATATCTTCAATAAATCCAAGTAAATGAAAAACAGGCTGCTGGATGCATGAGAAAGGTTCAAAGGAAAAGGCATGGTCTAGAGATCAAGTTCTGTGTCTCAATGATGCATGAGGTATAAGACATGGGCTCCAGAGCCAGCCGATTCAGGGCTGAACCCCAACTCTGCTATTTACTAATCGTGGCTTTGGTCTTGTTTAATCTGTGTCTCAGTTTCTTCACCTGTAAAATGGAAATAGTAGTGCATATTCATACAGCTGGTGTGAGAATTAAATGAGTTAACCTGTGTAACACTGAAATAGTGCCTGGCAGATAGTGTCAGTGACTATCATCTTCAGTGGCACCAGCCATCTAGCCAGTGCTGAAAACCATGGCCACAGACAGAAATTCTTTAGGGAGAAAAGAAGGCTAGTACTGAGTTCTGAGGAATATTAACATGTATGGTTCTGAAAGAAGCACCAGTAAACTCTCCTGAGAGGTAAACACAATAACAACAACAACAACAACAACAAAAAAAACAATAGGGGTAGGAGGAAACCATGCTAGAGAATTCCAAGAAGTCATATGTTGTCACGAGATAAAAACAGACATGCCTGTTCCATCTGGCCACAAGGAGGTCACTGCTGACATTGACAAGAACAGAATCAGGCATAAATTGAAGAGAAAACTGATTAGTAGGTGGAATCAGTTTGTATAGATAATGCTTGAGAACTCTGGGGATAACGCAGAGTGGAGAAATGGGGCAATAGATAAGAGGTGGATGGAGCTCAAGGGAGGGAAGTTTCAACATAAACCTGGTTTTAAAGGCAGGATGATAAGAGAACTTTCATAAAGGATATGCCAGGTGAAGAGCACAACATTTTGTCATCAGCTCTACTTAGGGTTCAACTCACATCACAGCACAATTATCTTCCCCATGGACTATGAGTACTCCAAGGGCAGAGGGATGTTTGTGGTATAAATGGACAAACTCCTCTTTCCTACATGATGAGTATTCTCAATTTTTCCTTTTCTGATAATACCTGACATTCATTCCTATAAAACTTTCCCAAAGGAGACACTGACTCTGAAGAACATGGGCCTCCTAAAATGAACTTTTTTTTTTTTTTAAGATTTTATTTATTTATTTGACAGAGAGAGAGAGAGAGAGAGAGAGAGAGATCACAAGTAGGCAGAGAGGCAGGCAGAGAGAGAGGTGGAAGCCGACTCTTTGCTGAGCAGAGAGCCGGATGCGGGCCTTGATCCCAGGACGCTGAGACCATGGCCTGAGCCGAAGGCAGAGGCTTTAACCCACTGAGCCACCCAGGCGCCCTAAAATGAACTTTCAAAAGGATCTTTCAAAAGGAACTTTCTTAAAGGCTCCAAAGTGGAAATTATAGAGCCTGGTGAGCATGAAAAGAGGCCATCGTGCCCAGGAAAGCTGAGGAGAGGCCTGATGTCCTCCCCATCCCT
>PITA01010443.1:0-12406 GCA_004023965.1 Spilogale gracilis
TTATGCTGAGTGAAATAAGCCAGGAAGAGAGGGTCAAGTATCACATGGTTTCACTTACGTGCGATGCATGAGGGGTAACCTGGAGAACAGTGGGAGAAGGAAAGGAAATGGAACTAGGGTAATCCAGGGAGGGAAACGAAACAACAGAGACTTTGGACACAGAAACAAACCGAGGGACTTGGAGGGAGGGGGGTGGGGGAATGGGAGAGCCTGGTGGTGGGTACTGGCGGCGCCTAGAGCGTGGAGCACTGGGTGTTGGGAATGGGAAAAAAAAAATTTAGTAACAATAAAAAAATAAATAAATAAATAAAGAAAGAAAGAAAGAAAGAAAGAAAGAAAGAAAGAAAGAAAGAAAGAAAGAAAGAAAGAAGTAGCTAATTATAGGGCGCCTGGGTGGCTCAGCGGGTTAAAGCCTCTGCCTTCGGCTCAGGTCATTGGTCTCAGGGTCCTGGGATTGAGGCCCGCAACGGGCTCTCTGCTCAGCAGGGGGCCTGCTTCCTCCCCTCTCTCTATGTCTGACTCTCTGCCTACTTGTGATCTCTCTCTCTCTCTGTCAAATAAATAAATAAATAAATAAATAAATAATAAAAAAAATCTTTATAAAAAAAAGGAAGTAGCTAATTATAAATCATAATAGATGTGCAGATATCTCCATTATCTTTCAGTTCCTAACACGATGCAGTGTTGGAGGACAGTTTTGTTCTATTAGTCCATCCCAAAAGTAGACTTCCACTTGTTTTATAAGAAAAAGAAAATACACATAGTCAACTTATTTTTGAATGATGTCTCCTAAACTGACAAACAATATTGAGCTGAATGAACAAGACCCTGCCTTTCTGGCTGGCATTCTGCATCATAAAGCACTGGAACAATGCACGGATTTCGGTAATCAGTAACAGTTGAAAAATATTTACTCCATAAAGGAATAAATTAGTGCAAAGCAACTAAAATATTTCTCTTGGTCATTTTGACCCAAGAGTGAGCCTGATGTGAGTTGACAAGATATCTACTTGGTTCATTGTAGATAAGATTCCATCCTACCTGCTTCTGCATGGACCACACTGCCATCAGCTGAAGCTTTCCCTTCCCTGAACACCAACCTGTGTATCTTTCACATCACATGGTTACAGATTATCTCCCAAGATTATCAGTAGCTCTTGTCTCTATGAAGCAGTGTAGAATATGTATTAGAATGATTCAATTTAGAAAAAAGAAAAAAAAAAGGAATGACTGAATTTTTTAACCAGCCAGGAAAGAATTAAAGTTTTATTCAAGCTTTCTTGACTATATATTCAAGAGCGTATGTGTGTGTATATATATATTTATACTTTTGGGATGGACAGAACAAAACTGTCCTCCAACACTGCATCGTGTTAGGAACTGAAAGATAATGGAGATATCTGCACATCTATTATGATTTATAATTAGCCACTTCCTTTTTTTTTAGATTTTATTTAGTTTTAAAGATTTTATTTATTGGGCGCCTGGGTGGCTCAGTTGGTTAAGCGACTGCCTTCGGCTCAGGTCATGATCCCTGACTCCCGGGATTGGGTCCCACATTGGGCTCCCTCCTTCCCCCTGCTTGTGTTCCCTCTTTGGCTGTGTTTCTCTCTGTCAAATAAATAAAAAATCTTAAAAAAAAAAGATTTTATTTATTTATTTGACACAGAGAGAGAGATCACAAGTAGGCAGAGAGGCAGGCATAGAGAGAGGGGAGGAAGCAGGCCCCCTGCTGAGCAGAGAGCCCGTTGTGGGCGGCCTCAATCCCAGGACCCCGAGACCAAATAACCTGAGCCGAAGGCAGAGGCTTTAACCCACTGAGCCACCCAGGCGCCCTATAATTAGCTACTTCTAAAACAATGTGCGTCAGACATTCTAATACAGAAATGTTTTTATATATATATGATGGGTGGGGGAAGGAGAGGAGAAGGACATAGGGAGAGGGTGAGAGAATCTGAAGCAGATTCTGCACAGAGCAAGAAGCCAGACTTGGGGCTTGATCCTACAACCCTGATATCATGACATAAACAGAAATCATGTCAATCAGAGTTGGATGTTTAAGTGACCGAGCCACCCAGATGCCCTGCAAGCTTGCCATTTTAAAGAGGATAAAATCCGAAAACAGAGCCAAAAACTTGCCCTTGCTGAGCCAGCAGGTAGAGGGACCAGAGTTGTCTTCTGGACGCTGTGTGTCCCCAAAGCTGAGATGAGGCACAGGTGTAGCCCTGTTCTGAGAGTCACCTGCTACAAACATCGGCCTTTTTCATCGCTAAGCCACATAAGCTTGGTCCAAGCGCGTATTTGTCCTGGGGCTCACATTCGTTCCCTGTTTCAGGAGAGAAGTGGATGACATAACTTCATAGCTGCCTCCGACATGCACAGTTTATACTTTGATCAGCACTTCTATTATTCCAATGTCTAAAACTAGATATCCCAATGCAAATAAATCAAATCTCACATATTCTGAATACCTGGGCTTTCTACTAAATAGGACTGCCTCAGCTTTCCAAATTACTGTGTCCTGGTGTAAACAAAAATAGGACATTTTCCTGGAGCATATATTTTGATTACTGAGTATATTTCCATTTTTAGCAAGTTCAATAGACTGTCCTTGTTTGGCATTCCCTATACCCATCACTGAAGAGGACTTGGCAAGAAACATAGTAAAAGCTGAAAGGTATGTCAAATTCTGGAGAATGACCACTATAAGAGAGAAAATTTGCCCGTTAAGAAACATCTCCCTTGTTTTCTCCCTCGTGCTGTTCTTTGGGAAGTACATAGGTCTTGGAAGATAGCTGGTCAAAGTTCAGAAGGACGAGATACCCTATTGTGGTAGAGTTAGGTGTGTTTTATTCTTATACTTTTATTTGTTTATTATACAAACTGGATGCCCAGAGGCTTCTCTCCTTGGCTGGATATAAAACCAATTTGCGATGCCAGGTTCATAGCACATCAAGTGAACTGCCAGAAATGTGTTTTCCAAAGATGAGTGTCTGTCCAGTCCTACTTTCTCCCTGACCCTGTGCAGAGCTCAAATTCACCCTGACGGGAGCCTCTGACTCTCCAGAATTCCCTTTAAATTAAGGCCATTCTCTCCAGAAGGGGCTTCATTAAACATTCATGGACAATGTTTTCAACGCATAAATCATAGAATATTGATCATCTCTCCTTTTGTGAGTGGTTAGTTTGATTATAGTCAATTATTTAGCAAGCATTGAAAGAACACCTGGTCTGGGACTCATATATTGTGACAGTGGCAGCATTTCAACACATAGTCATACACACATTCTCTGATTTCAGACTTTATGTTCCTCTAGGAAAACCTAGAGGGAACGGAAGCTTTCAAAACCAGAAGGTAAAATGATATAATGGCAATATACTCTTATTTTCAGTAGAGACAAATTTCTAATTTTTTTCCCTAAAGCTTCATGGATGTTATTTTAGCTAAGCCAATAGTCGGTCATCCATAAAGGTCGCATGTGTGCATATGTATGTGTGTGTGTATCCCAGAATATATTTGAAATATGTGTAAAATATATTCCATATTTTAAAAGTAACAGTGCTTTTAAAATTACTTTCATACTTAATATACAAAGTGTAGATAGTAAGAGATTATATATAAATATATATGTGTGTGTGTGTATATATAAACACACACACACATATAATCTGTATTTGTAAGTCTGGTGTTTAGAAAAAAACTGTTTGAACATGTTGTAATTTAAATGTTATATAGGGGCGCCTGGGTGGCTCAGTTGGTTAAGCGACTGCCTTCGGCTCAGGTCATGATCCCGGAGACCTGGGATCGAGTCCCACATCGGGCTCCCTGCTCGGCGGGAAGCCTGCTTCTCCCTCTCTCACTCCCCTTGCTTGTGTTCCCTCTCTCGCTGTGTTTCTCTCTGTCAAATAAATAAATAAAATCTTAAAAAAAAAATTTCACTTGTAAAAAAAAATAAAATAAAAATAAAATAAATGTTATATAACAATTAAGTGGAGAATGTCAACATTTACTCCAAACAGAAGAGTAACTGATTCATTATCGTCAATGAAGGGCCCGTGTGTGTGCTCACTGTGCTGGGTCATGATTTGAGGGTACTTTTTTCTATTAACATATGCTTTCAGTGAATACCCGTGCGTTCCTGGCATGGTGCTACGATGGGATAATGAGACATGAGGTCACTACTCTGATCAAACCCCCCCATCTTGCATGGGGGTAGGCCCACTTACAGAGATAATTGGTATCATTTTAAGAGAAGAGCATTATCTAAATCCATTTATGTTTCAAAAGACAGCAAGTTTCTGTTTGGTGGCACAGGGCAGGAGAAATTGTTCTAGAAAGGGAAGAGAAAGAGTGAGAAAGGTTCAGAAACTAATTGGATCACAGTAAATATGAAGTCCATTATCCGAATTCACAGAGGCCCAGGGCCCCCAGAGCTTTGGCGACCACTGTGGTGTTTGATTCAAAGTAGTTCATCCCTGGTCGTTGTTCTCTGAAACCTGTTCATGTTACTCCTGGCAGATCTGTGGAAAGTAAAAGGTCATAGACCATGATGAGAGTTAAAATGTGGGCAAGAGCCTTTATTTGGCGGAGAGGATGTCATTAGGTAGACATCTGCACAAATGGCAGATTTCTTCTTCACTGATATTGTCAATAACATCAGAGTTGAATACAGAAGTAGTCACCAAACACCAAAAACAAAACCAAAAAGTCAGAGCCAGTGAATGGAGCAGACTGCAGGCTACTGGGAGGATTTTGGTCTTTTTGCTACAGTGCTAGGCTCCTCTGCTGTGGGCTTGGAGGGGGGTCATTACTCACACCCTCTTCCTTTAGAGTCTGCTCGACCATGGTTTGGATTGGAGAATCTGACTTGGTCCTAATACAAAAATGGGATTGCCCTTCTTTCCTGAAGACATGGAATTTGTAGTCAGTCCCACTCAGGTGGACAGACCACCGGACAGTCTTGTATTGAGCTACAAGCTTCAGAATGAGAGCACGAGCGAGGCAGGAGGTGGAAATCCCCCTCAGCCACTTGGTTCTCCTTCCCTCTCCTAATGGATGAGAATTCACTCACTTTCTGATAGGAATGAACAAGGCAGATCCAGAGAATCAGATATAAGCTTTATTTGCATACTTCCAAGGGGGTAGAATGTCTAAATGGGCTAAGACAGAAACAAAAAGAAAGATAAAAGAGTTTATCCTTTAAACAGGGCGAAGTTCCTAATTTAATTCAATTTGCACTAATGAAATTGTATTATATCCATGAAAGGATATGGTGCTAGGGGAGCCTGGGTGGCTCAGTTGGTTAAGCCTCTGCCGTCGGCTCAGGTCATGATCCCAGAGTCCCAGGATCGAGCCCCACATCGGGCTCCCTGCTCAGCGGGAAGCTTACTTCTCCCTCTCTCACTCCCACTGCTTGTGTTCCCTCTCTGGCTGTGTTTCTCTCTGTCAAATAAATAAAAATCTTTAAAAAGGAAAAAAAAAAGGATATGGTGCTACAACTCTACAATAAAGCCCAAGCCAGAGTACTGTGTTCACTCCTGGGCCTAATTCTTCAGAATTAGAGCATCTTCAGCAACAGTTTCTCAATGTGACTCGAAGTTGCATTATATTAGGAGAAATCAGAAGTAGCTTGGAAGGTCTGGCATGAAAACATATAAATAGCATTTCATATGGTTTATATATCATAGCTTACTATGACTAGATGTATAAATAAGTCACGAGAGAAGATAAAAGGAATAAAAATGGTCAACCAACACAAGAAGAAAGAAGAAAAACAAAACATTGTTGAATAAAATATCTAGTCACATGGTAGATTTTCATCTAAAACATATCAGTAATTACTCTAAATGGCAATTATCAGAACTCACCAGTTTTAAAAGAGAAAGGAATTCTAAGGTTAGGTAAGCAAAGCCTAATTTTATACTGTCTGTAAGAAGCCCACCTTAAATCTGAAGCCATAAGTGGGTTAGGGGTGCCTGAGTGGTTCAGTTGGTTAAGTGTCTTAACTCTTGATTTCAGTTCAGGTCATGATCTCAGGGTCACAAGATCTCCATATTTCCTTTACGGAAATATTCCAAGTAGTACACACATGTTACATTGTTCTTTGTTTCCTCCACAAATAATGTTTGCCCTACTTTTGCCTCCAGGTGTGAATTACCTGAGGCATCTGAACACCTCCTCGCTTCATGGAGTTGCCCCATTCATTAGTCATACCCTGTATTTACATGCGAGCCACACTCTAATTCAGTGTCCTTCTTTCTATCCGATCTAGCCCTCATTCTCTAGTGCAGAATTCATCTCATTTTTAAAAACTTATAATAAAAATGAAAAACACAAAATGTGGGGCGCCTGGGTGGCTCAGTTAGTTAAACGACTGCCTTTGGCTCAGGTCATGATCCTGGAGACCTGGGATCGAGCCCCGCATCGGGCTCCCTGCTCCGTGGGAAGCCTGCTTCTCCCTCTCTCAGTCCCCCTGCTTGTGTTCCCTCTCTGGCTGTGTTTCTCTCTGTCAAATAAATAAATAAAATCTTAAAAAAAAAAAAAGAAAAGCACAAAATATACCACCTTAGCCATTTTTTAAAAAAGATTTTATTGTTATAGTCATAGTGGGTGCCAGAACTTTCTACCTTAAGGCTCTCCACTATTCCATGGATGGACTACATTCATTTATCTGTTTGTCCCTTCATGGACATTTAGGGTGACTCCACCTTTTGTATTTTGAATGATGCTACTGTGAACATGGGCATGTCACCTGCTTTTTAGAAGAAAACAAATCTGATTATTTGACCAATCTACAGACAAATAATGATTATATGATATTCCTGGAACACATTCTTTAAAAAATGGGTAAGAGTTAACTGATATATACTTTCTGATTATCAATTTTTTATTCCAAGTTAGAGACTAAAGGTAAGAAAGTGCTCTCATAAATCATGGGGAACCAAAGCAGGCAGTGTGTTTCCGGGCAACTTTCCACTGGCTCTCTCTGGTTCTCCCAGCATTCCTTCCTCATAACCAGAACTTGTATGCCTTTATAATGCATATCTTATTCAACATTCTGTCTGTTGTCTTCTTTCTATATTCACAAGTGTGTATCCATTAAACCCTGCCTCCGTCAGGCTCCCATAGCTCTGCCCAGCTCCTGAGACTAAATGTCCTGGACTCTCATTTTGTGCTATGCCCAACTGCTTTGACAATGGGAACCAATCCTGATAGAACAGAAACCTTTTCCTCCCCAGTACCTACATCCTAAAAATAGTGTCTCTAAACTCAGAATCTTACCCACTGGAGCAGTGCCTGTTTATGAACCCCATCAATGGAATGCTTTTCCTCACATGTATTGTGCATCTTCTACATCTCTCTGTTTCCAGGGTTTCCTGAGATGGGTTTCCTGCCTAGGACAGGTACTGTTCACCTGAGCGGGGATGGGCGTGTGGAGTGTTAGAGCTGTTACCGCAGAGCGCGTCCAGCAAGACAAGCTCAAGTCCTCATACCTGGAGCCCCATGGTACTGGGCAACTGGCTTCACCTCTCTTGTAGATTTCTCATCTACGAAATGGTAACAGTGATGCCTAAACCGGACAATGCACAAAGCACTTAATGTGACATCTGGTATCTCAGGCATTGGTGTGTCCATGGATGGTAACAGTGGGAATTAGAAAATCTTACTACTGCCAGCACCGCAGAGGAACTGGCTCTGACCAGCTCTCTACCCCATGGCCTCCACCCTGTTGCAGTCTTGATCCGGGGACACGGGCTTCCTTGGGTAAAGATAAAGGGCCTGCCCAAATCTGCAACCACTGCCCAGAGTTCTAGTGGTCTCCTAGCCTTTGTGTATCAGTGCTGACCTGAGTGGGCCACATTGCCCAAAGCCCCCTGTATATTTTCTATCACCACATTAGATGATGATCCAGCTCCAGGTCTGGTACCGTCTTCAAACGTTACCCAGTGAGTAAGCAAGGCCAAGCGTTCCCTGCAAACCTGAGGAAGAAAGGCTGTTATGTGGATGAGCCAACCTTGCCCCCTCGTACCCTGCCCCACAATAGTCACTTAGGAAAATTCCAAACTGAAGACTTGCTGTAACAAACCACTGAGGTCATCATCTTCTAATATGCTCAAGTATATTGAGGATGTATTAAAAGCATGATAAATATTTAATGCTTTTATTCATTGATTATCATCAAATGCATAAGCAAACAGAAGAGCTCAAAGGTATGAACTGAGAAGAGTTTTCAACAACTGAATATCTGGTAGAGGAGTTGAGCTATACAAGGTGGGATTTAAAAGACCAGCCCAGGGGCACGGGGGGTGACTCAGTTAAGTATCTGACGCTAGCATTGTGAAACCAAAGCCTGCATTGGGCTCCGGGCTGACCATGGATCCTGTATAGATTCTCTTTGTCCCTCTCTCTGGCCTCCTTCCCACTCATGTGTTCTCGTTCCCTCTCTCTCTCTCTCTCTCCAAAAAAAAAATTAACTAAAGTCCAGCCCGGTATTTTTTAGGTGAAATTTCCACAAAGGGAAATGTTTGGCCTGACAAATCTCCCAAATAAATTACCTGCCTTGCATGGCTGTCATCATAAGAGCTGGTCCACAGGGTCTCAGTAACTCGGTGGGCATAACTTGGCCATGCTCTCTGGCCAAGAAAGGAGCCTGAGGTGGGCGTGCCAGGCAGCAGGAGGTACTGAAGGATCTGCTTTGACACTTGTCCTTTTCTGATTTCCATCCTTTCTGGGGCTTTCTGGGTGGTGCCCGTTCCAGGGAGGGGACGTCACTGGCCATCGGGCACTGCTCTTTGTGGGCTGGCCCAATTGTGGGGCCCAATGTGTTCGTCTATTACCCCTTGCCACGCAAAGGCACTGTTTAGCCAGGGTGCCCTGCCGACAGGAAGAGGGGCACTGGGGGTTTGCGACATTGAAAGGCTGGGGCAGCCTTTGCTTCTTGGCTACAGAAAACCAAACCGTGTGACATCGGGCAGCAGGCTGGTGGGATTCTATTTCCAGATGCCGCAGCAGTCACAGGGAGCAGCCCCTTTTTTGGAAACCGAATCATTTCTTTTTAACTTTAAGAATTGATTTCTTTGATTCAGCTTGCACTCAAAACTGATACAAAGCAATGTCCGTGGTCTTTCAGGTTTTCATCAGAGCACACCGAACTGCGAGCTGCCTCCCCATTGTAGGGGTCAGACTGGAATCCTAACAGGCTGTCACGTTACTGCAGCTAGTGGGCTCATGGTGCTCAGAACTCCCTAATCGATATTTAAAAGAGATCGCCCCCCCCACATCAATTCTGCTCATTTTTAATGTATGCAAGCTTTGGTTAATGAAATAAGTGATTTAATCCTACTTAAACCTGCCCATACAATGGAGCTCTGTGCTTCTGGCATAGGCCACTACTTGGACCAAAATTTGGGCAACAAGTTTTCAGGGATTGTACTTTAAGACCCTCCCTCCATCTCTATGTTGAGATTTTTAACAGCTTTTTAACAAGTTATAACTTATATAGCATATAAGTTATCCAACATAAAAATGCAATTGTCAGTGAATTTACAGAATTGTATGGAGAGCGCCAAAATGCTTTATTCCAGGCAGTCCCCCTTCCTACCCCGTGCTCGTGACCCACATGTCCTTGAGGTTCTGCTTCAGGTGTCATTAACAACTCACCTCTGACTAAGATACTATGCTGACTAATTGTATGTGTCACCCTAGTCTGCATGTTCTTGTGAAGGTATTTTATTATATGTGACTAATATTTAAATCAGCAGATGTTGAGTAAAGCAGATCGCCTTCCATAATGTGGGTGGGCCTCGTGCAATCAGTTGAAGGTCTTGTGAGCAAACTCTGAGGCTCCAGAACAGGGCAAATTATGTCTGCAGACCGCCTTCAAATTCAAGGTGGCAACATCAACCCCCACTGGAATGTCCAGCCTACCAGCTGCTCTTGCATATTTGAGACTTGCTAGCTCCACTCTCTGTCAATCAATTGATTGACTGATACATAGAGTGAGAGAAAGAGACCTCAATTAATGAACATATCTAAAATGCCCTTTTTATCCCTGCCTATATATTCAGCATCTTGGTTCCCGTTTGTGTTATATGTTCAATTGTTTGAAGTTAGAACATTAAAATATCATTTCAACCAAACCTGCAGGAATTTGACTTTCTTATCATATGCAGCCAAGAAAATATGTATTTACGGCAATTTTTGCTCATTTAGATAGTGGAAGGGAAGCAGCAGTGGCAAAGTATGGGTAGGCAGTTTTGGTTTCCAGTGTGAACACAAAGTTGCCATTCTATTTTCTTAGGAAATCATGACCATGCAGAGTTCTCTCCTTTTAGAGGATTTGCCACAGCATGGCACCATTATCCGGGCTTAAATTTAAAATGTGAGTATTGTGGAAAATGATGTCTTTAGATTCTCTGGATTCCACTAACTCAGCAATAACTTTCAGTTATATCAGTTTCTAAAGGATGGTGGATGTGAATCAGAACCCCTCTTGAAACAACTAGGTTTATAAAATTAAATGTGATAAATTGTTCGCAATCGCATATGATCATTGAAGTATCTCAGAACTTGTTGATGAGTGTTTCACATAAGATTAATTATTTTAGATTTCTTTAGTACATCTTAAAATAAATCTTTGTCAGCATAGAGATTCCCTGCAGCCAGCACCCCAGGACTGTCTCACAGTCTTTCCAGACCCTCTTTTATTTCTGGAGGTAATTTTGCCTTCAAGGAAACTGGTTATCTGTGCAAGCTCACCACGCCTTAGAGGACTTTTTTTTATTGCCTCTGGAGGCTGAAATTGGAAAGATAAGTATCACCCACCCAGGCTGCAGAAAAACCTCTCATGGTAATAAAATAGACTTAGCACCAAAATTTTTAAAGTTGGTTGAAAGAAAAGGCTCAAATTGAAACCAATTCGTCTAAGAAAGGGATGTAATTCTATATCGCAAGCGCATTGTGGGATTCATTAGCATATAGAGGACTGGGTTAGTATTGAGATAGGATATATTAAAGAAAAAAAAAGTCCACTTTGGAAAAACTCCTCCCTGGTCTGACTACTTTAAATTGCTGAAGAAAATGATACATTCTTATGAATTTTCTTCAGTCTAATAGTGAGCCCAAAGTCACCAGAATCATTAATTTTTTTCATGGCTCCCCAGGACCTGTTACTAATATGAATGTATTCAATAATTGGCCTTTTCTCTTTCTGGGGTCATTCCACCATGTTCAGCATATTAAATAAATCTGAAATGCCCTTGCAAAGAACAAGACAGAGAAGAGTTTATTTTTAAAGAATTCCACCTTCCATCAGATCTTGTATGAAGTAGACTCAAGTCTAAATCAGGGAAGTTTTGACCTTCTGAAAAAGAAACAATCAAACCTGGGAATACATAAGTGCCTAACGGTCAAAGTTGGTGGTCGGATTTGTGTCTCCTTGCGTTTTTGGAGACTGTGCTATCTGGGTTCAAGGGATATTCTAGTTAATCTCACTTCTCTATATGCTACCAATCTTTTACATAATGAGAAATTATGATACATTTGAATAAAACTATATGGAGTTTACATTTTCTTTCTTTGATATATAAGACCCTTACAAATAAAAATGTTATAGATACTAATGATCATTGACTTTTCAATATGAAAGTACCAATTTGCTAAATTGTATATTAGTGTTAAAAGACTTTTTGGAAAACATAGGTTCTAATGCTAACAATTTATGGGCAGGAAATCTGAGAGAATAGGACATTTTGGAAATTTCAAGGAACACCAAGACTTGGGTCTGTCAGGGTCATATTCTCTTCTACTTCTTTCCTGGTTCACTGAGAGAGACTGAGTTTTATCTTCTTAGCTAAAGCATTGCTGATTTTTTTAATTCCAAACTTTTCTCTTTTTTAAAATGTTTACAATATACAGAATTTAATGGCTATCTCATTCTGGCTAACCACACACACACACACACACACAAACGGTATTATTGCTTCAGTTGATCTAGAACAATAACTACTTCATGCTGTAGATCCTACATAGAAGCTAGACATGCGAGTATTTACCAAGGAACGATCACAAAAAAAGTAAAACTGAAATTATATTGGTGGAGAAAGAATTTCTGGATTTCCACCTAAAATCCTTTCATATTTTTATATATTAGGCACTCAGAGACTTAACCCATTCATCTTGAGGGTAACTCTCAGATGGATGCCAAGCTAGAGTTTCTGGATTCTATGTGGCCTCCTGTCATATAGCCATTGGACCTCTAAATGTCCTGCTCTAGTCCATTAGGTATAACTTCTGTCTTGCTTTTCTCACTTGTCAAGTCACTACTAAGAAAAAAACATGGGCGTACCAAATGTCTATAAAACACTGCATGCAACAACTTTGTATGCTATATAATTGCTTGATAAT
>PITA01010443.1:12506-42506 GCA_004023965.1 Spilogale gracilis
CAACCCCCCCCCCCACCCCGACATGAGCAGATTCTATGCTGCAGGTTCCTGGGTGCTGGCTGCTAATAAGGAATTCTTCAAAAGCAAGATAGGTTTGCGTTTGTGAAGGAGACTTCTTTCACATGCCTTTGAGGTAAAAGGTTAAGACTGCTTTATAAGCCAAATGTCTACTTCTCTAGACAGGTTAGTATCCATTACTCTTATTTAGCAGAGGACTGCACAATACAGTTTGGGAACCAAAGTCCTTACAAGTATGCTTTGATGGGACATTACAATTGCATTAGAAAATTCATGAAGTAGGGGTGCCTGGGTGGCTCAGTTGGTTAAGCAACTGCCTTCGGCTCAGGTCATGATCCCGGAAACCTGAGATCATGACCTGAGGGCTCGGCAGGATGCCTGCTTCTCCCTCTCTCACTCCCCCTGCTTGTATTTCCTCTCTCTCTCTGCGTTTCTCTCTGTGAAATAAATAAATAAAATCTTTAAAAAGAAAAAAGAAAATTCATGAAATAAACAATTTTATTGGAAAAAAATTCATTTTTTTAAAAGATTTTACTTATTTATTTTTGCAAGAGAGAAAGGAGAGAGTGAGAGAGTGTGAGTGGGGGGCAAGGGCAGAGGGAGAAGCAGACTCCCCACTGAGCAGGGAGCCCGACACAGGACTTGAACCCAAGACCCTGGTGTCATGACCTGAGCCAAAGGCAAACACTTAACCCACTGAGCCACCCAGGTACCCTTAAACTAAATTTCTTCAGAAAATATAAACCTAATCACAAATATCATGCAGTCTCTTTCAGGTCTCCCAACCATCCTCTGGAAATAGGTCCCCTTTTGCCCCCACGAGTGCTTGGGACAGGGGACAGGGAAGCAAAAGGCATTCACCTAAGATGGACCTATCTTAAATGCCACTGTGGTGTGTGTGTCTTCCATCTTCCTGTTCTACATTTGTGCCTTTAAAATAAGTAAATGTGGAAGGTTTTCCTCACAGAGTTGCCTGAAGTTTTACAGTAATGCAGACATGTGACTGACCACACAATGCCTTCATACAGGTAATTACCAGGCAGGTGGCCGAGCTCTTAAGGCCCCACGGACTGGGCGATGTCAGTATCTACAGACCACTGTTCACATGTGCTCATGCCGTGAGAAGTGATGTCTGTGTCTAAGGACTGGTGAGCCTGCATCCTGGCAGGGCTGGGGCAGTTTCTCTTTATGGATGTTGTCCCAGTGCATGGTCCAACTCACCTGTGAGTGATCTCCCGGGGGCCCCAGCTCTGCTTACGAGACTCTTCTTGGAAGCAGAGCTGGATCTTGGCTCTCAGGGGGCATGCACGCTCTGTGGCTTTAAAAGAATGAGTAAGCCTTGCTCACATCTGGTCAGGGCTCAGCATTCAGGATTACTCTTGCTCAAGACCACTGTCTGTTGCTGCCTGAATAGTGTCACTTACAGGCACCCTGGGGACATCCTATCTCCCTGATACCTTTTTCAGAGTTTGACAGTTACACCCAGTGATCTGTCACTTCCTGCCAGGAGGTCCCTCTCCAGTGAAGCTCTTGTGATTCAGGTCAGTGCACTCTTCATGAGACTTCCCAGTGTCTCCCTTGCTCTGGGTCTACACACATGAGATTCAGAGGTTGTGCCCTCAGAGAACCCAGAGACACACGGCGAAGGCCCAACTATTAAGTGATAAGCCCTTGGAGCATTTTGAAAGGATAATAGCCCTTTCTGGACTCAAACCACAGAGATTCTGTTTCCATGACCAACATTTTCCATTTCCTTTAAGCAATACGAGTGAAGCTGATGACACCAAGACCTCATTTACAGAAACTGACCCTCAGTGGTAGGGGATCGGTAAAGGGTTTATATTGGTTTTTAGAAGTGTGTGTAGAAAGATTCTTCTGGGGGCACTTAGGGGGCTCATTCGGTACAGGGTCTGCCTTCAGCTCAGGTCATGATCTTGGGGTCCTGGGATCGACCCCGCATCAGGCTCTCTGCTTGGCGGGAAGCCTGCTTCTCCCTCTGCCCGTCCCCCTGCTTGTGTCCCCCCGCCCTCTTTCTCTCATACACACACACACACACACTTAAATAAATAAATAAATAAATAATAAATTTTTAAGAAAGAAAAGAAAGATTCCTTCCTCTGTGAGTGATGGGTGACAAAACTCCTTTTAACTCTAAGACTTCATGATACACACACCATTCCTTCCCTGTCTGGTAGAAGTGAAAAGCAAACTTTGTAACCGGGAGAGCAGGATCGCTGGAGAAATGTAGCTGTAGCCAGAGAGGAAGCAGATACACTTGTGTAGGTGAGACAAAGACACATTTCCCCAACCCTTATCTCTCCTTATTCACTCTCCCGTGCAGGACCGTGATTACTCTCCCCTGCAGGACCGTGACGCTGAGTGTGACCTTGTGACAAGCTCAGATGGTTGAATCGTACACAGAGGTCATTACAAAGCCATTATTGTTGCTGCTGGATCCTCTGGCCCTTTCCTTTATGTCTCTTTCTTTTTCTTTTTTTTAAATTTAATGTTATTATTTTTTTATTTGTTTTATTACCCTCAGCAGGCATGCCTGTCAGAGAGGACAGAATCCAGCTCAGATGAGGCTGCTCACCCATCATGCGTGACATCAGGGAGATCCTGGGGTCTGTTTATCCCACAAGATGCCTTGCCCACCCTCACTAGTTCCCTCCTTCTCATGGCCATCCCCTGTTTCCACCTTGAGGTGGCTGCTTGAAGTCTTCTCCCTCTGCAGCCCTGCAGGGTGTCGGGGAAACCTCGAGTCTTCCAGTGGGACGAACCCAGCCTGACATGCTGAGTCCGCCGAACCACCACCCAGATTCCCTCAGTGGTGGACACTCTAGCTCTGTGCACCACTTTCCAAATCCGCACAAATTCTAGAAAAACACTCAAGACATCCTCCTTCATTTTGATGAGATCCTCTGATGATAAACGTCATCATCATTGGATCTCATTGGATGCAGAACGTCAACATCCAATTAGAGCCTGAAATGAAACGAATATGAAGCCACCTGTAGGTATGTGACACTCCAGCCTACATTTACGGACTCTGCTGGAATGATACGTTGTACCTCCGCAGAAATGATATCTGACCGTGGAATGAGAGATGCAAGCAAGACAAAGGTTTCACACTTCATTCAGGCTTTTGAGACATGTCAGCAAAATTCCCTGACAGTCTTGAAGCTTTATGAATACCAAATAGCTTTTTATCACCACATTGAACATTTCTTTACCTTCCATACTCCAGGGCTGTGTTGGATCACTTAGAAAGTTGTTTATGGGATGCACATAAGCTTTGCTACTGAATGTCAGCAGGAGATAAAAACAAAACAAAACAAAACAACAACAACAAAAAAACTGATATGTGGGATGTGCTTTAAGTGCCAAAATCTTAAATATGAAGTACAAAATGATGATGCTCCAACTGATAGCGGAAATAAAAACTTTACTAAAGGAGTTTCAAGCATGCTGGGAGTAAGTCTGAGATTTTGGGGTTTCCTTTTGTTTTTTAATTTTTAATTTTCTGTTTTTCAGTCCAATTTGAGAATTCCATCTTTAAACTCTCCTACACAACAAAATCAACGCAGAATTTTGCCTGAAGTTAAGTGTGAATTACCAGGAAGAGGTCTTTGGGGGTAGAGGGAGGCTTTTCCAGAACCATGCAGTAGGAGAGAGGATGGAATGTGAAGGGTACCGTGCATGCTGAGAAGTAGACAGTGGGTGGTAGGGAGTTCTTCTTTACTTCCAATTTTATTCTGCCTTTCTATGATCATTTATTTCCACCAGGTTCCTTTTTGAGAGCGTATGTGTTATACCATAAATTTATGACCCCATTGAGCTTCTAACTTCTTAAATGTTATGGATTGAAGTTTATTTCACACACTGTATTTGTTTGAAAGTTATAACTTGTGTGGGTTAAAATAAATATCGATCTGTCCCTCATCATAAATGTTCACAAGGCATAATTTCTTATACTAATATTGACTTGCATCTTTTCTTTTGTTTCCTCTTTGTATTCTTCTGCTCCATTTATTTCATGCTTTCAATTATCCAGTCTATAAAAGATACTATTGAACAACATAGATCTTCAAGCTGATCTCAAATGTATTATATATGATACATGAAATGCTGTTCAATTGGCATCATTTTAATAGGCATATCCATATTAATTTGCACATATCATTAAAAGGTTAAAAAAAGTACAAAAATAGGAACGGGAGACTGTTTTGGAAAGGGGGACTGTGAGTGACGTAATTCTAGCTTATTTTCCGTATTCCCCAATTTTCCTGAGATGTTCAATACACACGACCATGTTTAAGACCCAGGTTGTGCTCGAGGGGCAGATGCTGTGTGCAAACACACTATGTGAGCCTCCTAGCCCAAGCCTGAATTTCCGCAGGGCTCAGGACCCTCTCCACCATGGCCCTGTTCTTTGGAAGGACGCTGGGGAGGGTTGGGGTGGGGAGGTGGGGTGGCCATGCCCCACATGGTGGTGGCCACGCCCCCAGACCCCTGGCTGCCCTGGATGTCAGGCAGGAGCAGAGAGGGGTGGGGCGTACCTGCTCTTACACCTCAACTGGTAGTGCCATAGGCTGTGTCTGAGAGGCTGTGGTGACCCGTCCTTCATGCAACCTGGTGCTTTGCCCACATGCATTCTTTTCCTTGAAGTACAGCCGACACACAGCGTTGCATAAGTTTCAAGTAGACAGATGGTAGTTGGACAAGTCTAGGCGTTCCTCGGCCTCACAGCAAGTGTGCTCACCTGCCCTCACCAAACAACATCGTGACAGTACTAGTGACTGTGTCCCCTGGGCCACACTGCTCACCCCCCGACTTAATTATTTTGTGACCAGGAGTTTGTGCCACAACAGCTTTTAAAGGGTTAAGTAGATCGACCTCTGAAAAAGGCAAGTTTCTGTCTTCAGAAACCCTGTCCCTTCAGAGGCTTTCTCCCCCCAACTGGGAAACCTGATGTGGCAGTCCCAGGGTCTTCTGGCTCTGCTCTTGCCTTCCTTCCTGCAAGGACGACGTGTGTCCTGCGGGGATGAGTCTTAGAGCAAAGTGAGAGCTTGTCACAGGTTGCACAAAGAAGAAAGAGCATCACAGAGCAGGGTGAGGTACAGGACATGATATTTTGGCATTCGGACTGAAAGACACCACAAAACCATCGTGGCTTCGCACCTGGTCTATGGGAGGTGACGCAGGATGAAGAGTACACAAAGAAGGTGGTGGCTTGCCTATCTCAGCTCCCCTGGTTCTGATCATGAGGGAGCCAGAGCCCAGCCGTTGCCATCCTGAGTATGCACTGTTCACTAACACGGGTCCTGGGTAATCTTTCCAGAGCTTTCCAGGGGGAACTGACACAGGATCCACAAGGTTCAAACGCACAAAGTAACACAATTAGGTACTCCCGGCTCTCATTGTTCATTTGTCCAGCTAGTCTTTGCTCCGTTGTTATTTTTTTCTGCCTTCTCCAGGGTCCTGCTTTAGAATTCCCTCCTCTCTTGATTTGTTAGCCATCGTTTTCTGCTGTCCTATCTCAGTGACTGATTTGGGGGCTTGCAGTCTTCACCTTTAACTGGTCACGGTCCACTAGAGGTGACCTCAGCCCATGTCAGATGGGAGAACCTTCAAGAGGATGTGTCCCTCTCCCGATGACTGCATGAGTGCCCACACGTGCTGTGTGTTGTCCATCCTGTGGACCCCGTGCTGCAGCCACGTGACCTTGGCTTCCAACAGCTGCTTCCCTTTACAATAAACTTAAATGACAGGCACCTGGGTGGCTCAGTCGGTTAAGTGTCCTGCTCCTGATCTCAGCTAGGTGTTGATCTCAAGGTTGTGAGTTCAAGCGCCTCCAATCCCAGTGTGCAGCAAACACAAAACAAAAAACTTTAAATGGATGTTAAGAAAAAGGTGTTTTATATTTTACCTACATAATTACCATTCCCTTTGCTCTCCTCTCTGCTGCAGACTCAAGATCCCACCCAGAATCCTCCTCCTCCTAGAAGGACTGCAACATTCTCCTAGCACATGAATTCTTTCAAATTTTGTGTGCCCGGAAGACACTTTATTTAACCCTTGTTTTTGAAAGATCTCACTGCTGGGTGGAAACATCCAGACAGACAGTTTTTAAGTCCAATGTTTAAAAGGTATTGTCCTCATCAGCCGTACGTCTGATAAGAAACACACGGCTCTCCTCTCCTGCTCCTCTCTGTATCCTGTCTGTTACTGAGTGAAGTGAAAGTATTCTCTTAATTACAGGTTTTAATCAGTTAGCTGAGGATACTCCTTTGCTATGTCTTTTATATATATTTTCCTGTGCTTGGGTGTTGTTGATCTTGTGTGTGCATGTTTTATGCACTTCAACAAATCTGAAAAACAATTTTGGTCATGATTTCTTCAAACACCTTTCCATTCCCCATCTTTTTTCCTTCGGGCATGCCAATAATATATCCGTGAAGTCATTAATATTTATTTCACAGCGTTCTGATTTACTAATGATTTTTTATCTCTTTCTGCATATTTTTCAGATAATTTTTATGGCTACGTCTTCCAGTTTGCTTAAAAAAAAAAAAAAAGGGCCCAATATAATGGCAATCTCATCCAAAGTATGTTTTATTTATAGCTTTATTGAGATGAATTTCCTGAACCATAATCCTCCCCCCAGTCAGAGGAATAGGTCAGTGGCCACTGTGGCCAGAATGTAACTTGAGAAGATTCCCGTCCTCAGGAAGAACCATTACCCTGCTTTGGCAATGACGTCTCACCCTTCGCCTCCCCGGCTCCTTCCCTGGCCCCAGGCAGATAGGCAGATGCTATGGATCGTGGGGGCTGTGTGGATGTGCCCATTCTGGCTACTCTGCATCATGAGGTCACTGAGGATCTGGTGTCTTGGGACATGTCTTAGACTCGTCTCAGTGTCTCTAAGTGTTGTCTGTGCTCCAACACAGGCAGTCCCGCATCCTTCCTCACTGCCCAATAATAGTTCCTTGTGTGGCACACACATTTGGAGCACCATTCGTCCTGTGGTGGCTGATGAACACTGGGGTTGCCTTCACCTTCGGGCTGTGAGGAATGCGGGGCTCTAAGCTTTTGCATGCAAGGTATTGTGTGGATGCTTGTTTCCGTCACTGTTCGGTGTCCACCTGCAAGTGCACTTGCTGGGCCCCCTGTAACTCTAGCATTTTGAGGAAATATACTGATTTTTATCACATGCATTAAGGACATACACTCTTCACATTCTTGCTAATGTTTATTATTGTCTGTCTTTCTTCTCTTAGGCATCCTAATGCATGTAAAGGGGTCACAGAGATTTATCCCGATGTTTTCGGAATTTTGCAATTTTAGTTCTCAAATTTAAGCCTATAATCCATTTATAGATTGTTGATTTATGTGTGTGGTGCAAGGAACCCGCATTCTTTCCTTGGCATGTGGACAGTCAGGTGCCCAGCACGCACCATTGAAAAGGCTACCTTCCGTCATTGTGTTGTCATAGCATCATAATCAAAGATCCGTGGACTGGAATGTTGGACGTTATATCTAGACTCTCAAGATGACCCTGAATTTGTAGATCAACGGTGGGAGTATTGCTATCTCAATAATGTCAAATATTCTCATCCATGTGAATGGAATGTATTTCCATTCATTTCTATCTTCTTAAATTTCAGGGATATTTTGTAGTTTTCAGTGTACAAGTATTCCACAATTTTGATTAAGTCTATTCTTATGTGTCTTATTCCTTCTGATGCTGTTATAAATGGAATTTTTTTAACTTCATTTCAGTTCACTCCTGGATAGTGGAAAGAAATTATTTCTTTTTGTCAGTTTAACCTGCTATTCTGCCTAACCCACTTATTAGGTCTACCCACCTGTGTAGTAGGTCCCTTCGGGTTTTCTAGCTAGAGATCATCCTGTCTGCAGACTGAGAGAGTTTCACTTCTTTCTTTGCGATCTGGATGTCTTTTATTTATTCTTCTTTCCTGATGGCCCAGCTGGAATATCTGTGTTGAGTAGCAGTAGGAAGAACAGACACCCTTCTTTCATTGTTGGACTTAGGGACAATGCATTTGGTGTTTTACTGCTAAAGGGTGATGTTAGCTTGAGACTTTCATAGATGCTTTTTATTATGTTCAGGAAGCTATATCACTGCTTTGTTGAGTTATCATTGAAAGGTATTGGGTTTTGTCAAATTTTTGCTTTTTATTTATCAACTGAGATGATCACCTGGTTTATATTCTTTTATTAACTTGTTACCTTATTACTATTTAATTAATGTGCTATCAATATGGTATAGTACATCAACTGGCTTTCAGATGTTAAATCTGAGCCCTGTCTTATTTCACTGTGAAGATAATTTGATTTGGGTTATGGACCTACACTCCAAAGTAGCCCCACAGAATTTCCAGAGGAAATAGAAGAGAATATCCGTAGGCTCTTGGGATCATCAAATTTAAAGAAATGTAAACTAAAACCACAAACAAATAGCACTGTGCACTCAGTAAGGTAACACAGACCAACTGGCTGGATGCATGCTGACCAGAGTGCAGGACCACTGGTGGCCGGGGCGTGGCAGCTCCGAGGCTGAAGCCCAGAACGTGCCAGCAGCTTCTTGGGGGTGTTAAACAGACATCTGCCTTTGGACCAGCTGTTACCCCTCCCGGGTCAGAGACCAAGAGAAAGAATGAAAACAATACAACATCCCCAAAACACTTGCCCAAGAGTGTTTCTAGCAGTCTTATTAATAAAAGCTGGAAAGGGCCCAAAAGCCGTGAATAGAGGATGGTGAGCACCCTGAGACACTTCCACCTTTTGGACTGTTAGTTTGCAGTGGGAAAGAACCAGCCGGGGGCACAGCTATCTGCAGTACCCACAGAAGAGTCCCCACTGGCGTGAGGTCCCCCAGAACTCCTGTATGGGGACAGATGAACTGGGGAGGCATTTTTTCCTGGACAAACATGAGGGAACTTTCTGCAGTGAAGCAAATATGCTGTATTCTTACGGGGGTATATTTTCACAGGTAGCACCCTTGTCAAAAACCCTATCGAGATGAACACTTAAAACTATTTATTTTCATTATATTTTAACTATACCTTAGCTAAAGAAAATCCTGATCCAGCCTGGAGCAAGCCAATGGTGTGGATAGAGTGCTGTAAAAGAAAGGAGGCCGATACTTTTCAGGTAGTCGTGGTTAGTTAGACCCCCACTATCTTGTTCTCTTCCCCTTTGTTTGGATTTTTAGTATTTCATAATTAGAATGCATCTTTAAAGGACTAATCATGGTTGAGGAAAAGCCAAAATGGTGCACACAGCAGGGACGGTTGGAGGGAGTGGGGGAGATCTTGACCCATGGGATCCCATAGGGAGTGGGGAAGATCTTGACCCATGGGATCCCATAGGACCGAGGCAGAGATATATGATGGGCAGGCCGTCAATGAAAAGGTAGAAAGGTAAACACAGACTCCTTCCCCTATTTCATCTGGCTATAAACAATAGTGTGTAAATTCAGAGATGAACCCCAAATCCAGCACAGAGAAATATCCATCTGGAGGAGATTTTTACTCATAAACAAAAGCCATAAATATCAAAATCTACTAAGATAAGACATGATGATAATATTAAATTATTTAAAGACATTGTATCGTCTTGATGTATTTGCCAAGCATGCTGTTTATTTATATAAGTGTGTGTGTGTGTGTGTGTGTGTGTGTCTTTAATTTGGCTTTACTTACCCCCTCAGAGAAAGAGGTAGGGGAATTTTTCTCCTATCAGGCAGACCGGACCTCAGGCATAAACTGAAACTTCCCTTCTTCTGACATGTACTGCAGAGTGGGCTGGGTGTGCAGACGAGGCTGTGGCTCAGAGCAGGCTTTCATTTTCTGTTCTATAAGCTTGGTCACCTTAAGGTTGAGTCTGCAAATCAAGTCTGCATTTATAGTCATGCAAGGAAACAAGGCTAAAGCCAGTAGGTCACTGGGAATATCGGTTCCATGATCCTTCCCAGAATGCACACAAAGTTGATTTTTCATTAGCAATATGATGTAAGAAGGTAATCTAGCAACATCCTCACTATAAATGAGCAATAATGGATTTTTGTAGAATGTAAGTCATGTGTGTCTGCTTTATCCACCATCTCCGCACCATCAATACTGTTCCTTCTTCTGCTAGGAAGACCCAAGACTTTAGCCAATTATTTCATAAAATATCTTCTGATCACTTCTTTCAAAATTCCTCTGAGGAATTCTAGATTTTAAGGATTTCCCCAGAAGTTGCTTAGGGATATGAAACAATGAATGTAAGAAAAACTCACGTATGTCACCAAATTCACATTTCCTGCAATCCAGCATAGACTTTTTTTTATGAGTGTTTGTATCATAAATCTCTGATTTCTGACAAATCTAATGAGATGTCCAAGGTAAATGTGGGGCGGGCTTGGGGGCTACGGCTGAATGGGAAGCAATTTGATTGAAAGGACCTTAGGGTCTGGTTGGGATGCATTTGGTGCCCGAGCTAGAGCTTGGGAAAGGCACTCACTGTGGGCATGTACTTATATCCACTGGTGTCTGTTGTACTTTGGGTTTATAATTCAGAGAAGAGAGAGAGTTTGGGGGTGAAGGTCCAAGCCTGGAAGAGAGGTGAATTTGCTGGTGCATGTCCCTTTGTGCCTGGCGATCCGGCCTCTCGAGTTAGAGGACAGATGGAAATGGGAGCGAACATCAAGAAAAAGTCTACTTGGGTTTGTGTCTGGGGGAGGGACTCTGCTGGGATCTTGGGAGATTTGCTGTGGATCTCAGCGTAGATAAGGGCCCCCAGGCCCAATGCAGCCTGAGCTGAGGGGGAAGCCCTGCTCCCTTGGCCCTCAGGCTCCTAAAACCCGAGGAGAGAACTGTGGTGCCAGGCAGCTGCCCCTGGGCATTTCTGCAGCTGCGGCTGTCTGGCCCCGACCTGCTGGTCCTTGGGTTAATGCGAAACAGTCTTTTGTGGAAAAACTGAGAGATTCTGCGTGTTGGTCTCATTTCTAATCACTACGCTTTGGAAGATGCCCCTATAATAATCTGTGTAGAAAAAAATTAAGAAGTCTTTTCTGAATTTGTAATAACCATGAGGAAAGAACTGGAACACAATTTTAAGTGTGGTTCTCAGCACTGCTTTCCCTGCTCATACAAGAGTCTGTTCTCCGTTAACACACATCTCCAGCTGATGTTGGCACACCGGGTCTGCGACTGTCCACAGAGCCGTGAACCAAGGTGGGCGGGAGGGAGGAGGAGACGCTGCAGGCTTCTACCATCTCACAGGTGGCCGCGAGGCTCCATGAAGGGACCAAGGCTATGTGGAATCTTTTTTTTATGATTTTATTTATTTATTTGAGAGAGAGAGAAAAATAAATGAGCAGAGCAGAGGGTCAGAAGGAGAAGGAGAAGCAGATTCTCCACCAAGCAGGGACCCCAATGTGGGGCTTCATCCCAGGATCCGGAAATATTGCCCTGAGTCAAAGACAGGCACTTAACCCACTGAGCCACTCAGGCGGCCCTCACAGGAGGAATCTCAAGAGAAGGTTGAACTCCAAGCAATGCATTAGAAAAGTAGGTGCCAGAGGCTGGGGGTGAGGAACAAGGGAGAGGTTGGGGAACAGGAGCAGACTCAGCTGTGAGATGGAGGAGCTCTGTCCCCTTGCATCTGGCATGGGGACAGCCCTTGCTAACACCCTCCTGTCCGCCTGAAATTGTCTCGGAAACCAGAACTTAAATGTTCTCACCAAAAACAAAAAAAGGTAAAGTGTGAGATGATGGGTATGTTAATTAACTAAATGGAGAAAGAACCCTTCCACCGTGTGTATGTGCTCAAATCACCACCATGAACACTTGAAATAACTTACAATTGTATAAGTCAATCCTACCTCATCAAAGTTGAAGTAACAATCAAATCCAAGCAAATGAAATCAGATCCCCCAACCTACAGCCAATGTCAACATTCCAAGGGGTACATGTGTTTGAAACACTCAGTAGGTCTGGAAACAATCAAGCCCAGAATCCTGTCAGCCTCCTGTAAATCAGCAGGGTCCCCATCACTGTCTGTGCGGAAAGCAAGTGGTCCCCTCCCCCAGATCATGTCCTCTCTGTTGTTTGCTTTCTGTATCTCTAAATAGGGAACATAACAAAAGAATTCCTAAGCTCATAGTTTCTGGGAGTCTATTTTGTAGGAGACAGATCATTCCCCACACATGTTAAAATTATTATTTAAAGCAAATAGACTTACTTTTCTTTTCACTCATCTTACCTCTCATGAATCCATCAGTTTAGTGTCCTAGATGAGCTACACATTCCCCTCTTCTGAGTGGGGTGCTGTTTTGCCATTAAATTTTAAAACATATTTATATTTAATAAATTGTTTCTACTCAGGTTATCCACCTTGTAGAGATGA
The DNA here is from genome assembly GCA_004023965.1 of Spilogale gracilis. Lineage (NCBI taxonomy): Eukaryota > Metazoa > Chordata > Mammalia > Carnivora > Mephitidae > Spilogale > Spilogale gracilis. The sequence goes on from PITA01010443.1 coordinate 24,942, forward strand.
GAACACAAGAAGCAAGAGAACACATGGTCACAGCCTATTGATCCTGTCATCCTTCTTCTCCTCCTTCAGATGGAGAAGCTGAGCCCCAGGAAGGCCATGCCCTGGACAGAGAGGTCTCTGGTCCCTGGAGATGAGGTGCACGGGCTCCGTGTCTTTAAGCTGGAAAGAAGCACTCAATGAACAGAGAACACAGAACTGCAGCAAGCACTCCCCGATTCACTGTGTCAAAACTGAGTGTGTAGTTTGCACACAGGACACAAGATGAGAAAATTTCCCCTCCGGTAACTTCACTACCATGGAAAGTTGGAAAGGTATTTTGCTATATCTGAAGGCATAATCAATTTTCTTTGTTTTTGGAAGATACTTTTCTTAGCCCAGAAGAGAGAAGTGTTTTGTGAAATAGTTACTTAACCTTGTTGTGCAGAGGCTGATGAAGGGTTTTGGTTTTGTTTTGTTTTGTTTTGTTTTGTTTTAATCAGAGCTCAAAACACAGGCAAGTTTCCAAGTTCCTCCATCAGTGATCGCAGGGAACGTGGGCAGCAATCATTAAATAGTTTGCAGGCTCAATCTATTCTCAGTCTGGTAATTTTCTGGTTGTTGGGGAAAAGTCTGTTTCTACAGGGATCCTAAACCTGAGACACATAGAGAAGGGTTTTACCAAAATGTGAAATTTTAAAATAGGTCAAGAAAGCACGTGTTGTTACAATATTTCAGAGTAAATATACCAAGAATGCAATCTTCCTCAACTACTTGCTTTATTAATAAAGAAACTCAACCTTTGTTTTGAGATAAAGTAGTTAACCCATTTATTTATGTATTTTAGAGAAGCTCTAAGTCACTTAATGTGTTCACTGCAACCCAAGATGAGCATGTTCAGGGAATCACCATAAGGTGGAGAGGCAGCCGAGGGAGAGCCTCATGCTGCCTTCAGCGAGGGCATGGGACACTCACACTGCTCTTAACAAATTCTGAATTCTGTTAGCAAGACAGAGGAGAAATGGTTGGAGGAGTCAGCGACCACCCTGCAAATAACTGTCAAGAAAGCACAATGTGTTTGAAGAATGGCAATGAACTGGGTGAAATCTAAGTGTTTCCTAGTGAGTGTGGAGGTGCGACCTTGGAGATGTGGAGACCAGCTGTCTGAGGACTGTGTGAGGACGAGGTCTCTGTTCTTCTCCTGGGAGCTCTCCAGGGGCCTTCGCCTCATTTACTCGGTGAGGGGACAAGCTAAGCTCTGGGTTTCATCCATGTGACTCTTGACTCAAGTGTCCTATTGGCATGGGCGGGAGAAGCTGGAGACGGATCACAGCGGGGACTGAGCAGGTGAGAGCCTGGCAGCGTCCCCGGAAACAGCGGGGCCCCTGTTAGTTCTAGGATGCTGGAAAGTGCCAGGAGGACCATCCACCGAGAGGGAGATGTAAGTGAAGGCTGATTAGCACAGGGCACAGGGGCCTCGGGGAAGGGAAGGCTGTGTATCCTCCCAGGAATGTCTCAGTGTGGCCCTTCAGTTCTTCCATATAACCCTCCTTGTTAGAAGCCTCTTCAAGATCTTTCTTGTCTACTTGAATGCACTCATTAACTGAAGAAAAAAAAAGTCAACAAAATTACAGAGCACAGAGATGACAGGACACAGTGGTCCTGCCCTGGGCACAGCCCTCTGTGCACCACGGGCAAACCCGTCCTCAGGTGCTGTTCGGCAGAGAGGACCTAGAGCTCATACTTGTCAAGCCTTTATTTCCAAATTCACCGGGGTGCGGGGGGCTCAGTTGTTGATTGTCTGCCTTTGGCTCAGGTCATAATCCCGGAATCCTGGGATCAGAGATCGAGACCTGCATCGGACTCCCTGCTGGGCGGGAAGCCTGCTCTCTCTCTCTCTCTCTTATGCCCCCTGCTTGTGTTCCCTCTCTAGCTGTGTTTCTCTCTGTCAAAGAAATAAATAAAATCTTAAAAAAAAAAAAAAAAGAGGATGTGCTCCTCTAGAAAGCTCCCAGAAAGGCCACTGGATTTGGTGTTTATTCTGAAGTAACTAATGAGAGACCTGGGGGTCACGATGCAAATCCTCCCAGTCCATGTGTTTCAGTGGACCGCCTCAATCTGCATTAAACTGTTTCTATTTCCTGTAATGGAAACGTTAAGTATGTGATTTACAAATCAAATCAACTCTGAGCAGATGTTTCACAGAGTAGCCGAATACCTCATGTCCATTCTAGGCTGTGGGTCCCAAGAATGAAGATGAAAGGCACTATTTGCTAGGAAACAATTTGGCTTAATTCACAAGGAAGTATAGCATATTCTTTGGGCAGCAGAACACATAGAAACATAGTTTCCATTTAGTAACTGGCTGGGTGCCACATAATCATAGAACTTAACCTTGTTAAAGCTGGCTGAGGGCACTTGGGTGGCTCAGAGGGTTAAGGCCTCTGCCTTCGGCTCAGGTCATGATCTCGGGGTCCTGGGATGGAGACCCGCGTCGGGCTCTCTGCTCAGAAGGGAGCCTACTTCCTCCTCTCTCTCTGCCTACGATAAATAAAATCTTATGCCTAAGATAAATAAAATCTTTAAAAACAAAAAAAAAGGGCTGAGCTCAGCCCTTTGTGTTTCTTACCTGATTCAAAGCTTATAACCAAGACCAACAGGAAAACACTGTTGTTTTGCCCATTCTGCATGTGAGCCAACAGGTTGCTGGATCACTAGACATTACCCAGAACTAGCTAGTGCTTGGAGATGCACCTTCCCGATTCCCAACCTTGTCATTGACCCTGGGCTCCCTTCGCTGTGGCTCCTTGTGCGGGACCCTCATTACTCCGTGGAACCCAGAAGCTGCCTATCTAGACGGTGACGGCTCTATGTTTCATCTACAACTCACTGTGCTCTGACGGTGCTGGGCACTTAGAAATGTCACCCCAAACACATTACTGTGACCCCCACAGGGGTGTTGTGGAGGTCGTCATGTAGACATACTGAGAAAGATTTTTTTTTTTAAATGAAGAAACAAAACAGAAATGACTGGTTTGTTTGTTTTTGGTTTCAGCTAAAGAAAGAAATTGTATCTTACATGATCACACATATGATTTGCTCTGAATCGTGGGTCATTTAGGTATGCTGCTTCACACCCCTGTTAAGAAGCCCTGAAGCAGACCCGCCACTGTTAGCAAAGGTGTGGAAGCCAGCAGAACGAATCGCCTTAGTAATTTATTTTGATTGTTCTAATGACTTCTTCATTTATTTTCCACTTTGCTCTGATGACCTCTGTTTAGTGCCACATGTATTTTGCAAGCCATCCTGAATAATTTTTGGAATGAAATTAGATTTAATTAACCCAATAATTAATTTAAAAGCTGGGGAAATTATATAATCTAGTTAGTACTCAACAGAGAGATGTTTGTAGATTTATATCCTAATTTAACTCATTTTTATTTTTTACTTACCGTATGGCAGGTGATGACTTACTTTAAAACTTAGAAAATACATATACTCAAGATCTAAGATCACATCCAAATGATTTCTAAAGAAATTGAGCCTCCAATCCCTTGAATTATCAATAAACTGGGGAGATTGATTATAGGTCATTATTTTTCACATCCATAAACATATTTTACAAAAGAAACAACATACTTATTATTCTATTTTTTTACCCTCTATTTTACATCAGTCTTCAAAAAGTTGAGGCACTTAAAAATCACATATGAAATTCCTGATTGGTAAACTAGAGAAAAAGATTTCACATGATACCAGTTTACACAAAATGGCAAAATGACACTAATAGTAACAGTTGTGTGTTAAATGATTCTCCAACTGTTAGTGAAATCTAATCACAGAATCATCTAGAAATCAAGCATACAGCATAATGGCATAATGTGGCAATGCTGTTCTTCATGGGATGTGTTAAGTTGTGAACTGTTGTGGGTCTGTGTAGTATGACTACATAGAAACCCCAGCCCCACCAGCAATGGGGCTTTCCCTGGACTCCCGACCTTGTTCCAAATATCCCTCACCCAAAACAAATGTGGTCCTGAGTCTGGCCGTGTAAATTTCTGTTGTTCTTTGCAATGTTACACATCTGTAATTATATGCACCTGTCATCTGATTCTCCCACAGTGTCATGTGTGTGGATTTCATCCATGATTTATATATCACTTGACACACCCACTGTTTTGCGAAGGGACATTTGCATAGCTTACACGTGGGACAGTGATGAGGGACGAACACCTGTCCCGTGGTAAGCCCATCCTGGACCTCTGAGTCATGGGAGGAGCAGCTGTGTCTTGCCATCTGGATGTGCTCAGCTAAATACAGAGAACTAAACACTTCTTCAGAGACCCTGAGTGTTCTAGAGGGTCAGGGTCCTTGCCAAGCCTTGCAAGATTGAATCTTCTTAAGATTTCAGCCACTCTGTTGAGGGCCTAGCAATTTGTGGTTGTCATTTTCATACTCCTCTTGATAAACACATTTCAGTGCATTTTCATGCGTGTGGTCATTTTAAGAACATTTTCCATTTATTGTGTAGTGTCTGTTTCAATGCTTGTTTTTCCACTGAGTTCATTTTTATTTCTTGTTGATGTATAGAAGTATACACATTATATGTACATACACAAATATATATATAGGTTGATGTCAGAATTCCAGATATGTCAAGCTAAAAGTGCAAGGAAAAAATAAATAAAAACCAAAATACATCACAAATGCTTCCCTAAACATTAAAGAAAATATTGACAGGTTATAGCAAAAGCCACCATTAAGAGAGAAGAAAGGCTGCACGGCATGCACGTTGCTTGGCGGACTTTGATGGGCATTGCATAATATATACAATAGATTCCCACAATGTGTATGTTATCGTCAAAGGTAGGCTCCCCTTTGCTTGTCTCAGCAGTGTTGTGCTGTTCTCAGTGTAGGCTGCGCTGATGGTATAAAGAATTGGATATTTTCCTTCCTTTTACATGTTCTTTAGAAGAATGCGTATGCTTGCTCTATTTTGTTCTTAAAAGATGCAAGAATTCATCAGTGAAGAAATCTATAACTGGGATTTACCTTGTGAAAGGATGTAATTATGGATTTTGTTTTCAAAAAACACAATTTGCATTTTTTTGGTCAGCTTTGATAGATTATATTGCGGAGAATTTATTTGCTTACCAAAATGTCAACTCTATTGGTGTAAAATTGTGCCTAATAACTCTTTGTAATCTTTTTTTGTGGATATGATTTGTTCTGTTGTTTTTTATCATTCCTCCTACTTGCAATTTGTCTTTTCTAACTTGCTCACTTGATCAGTCTTGGTAGTGAATCTTGAGGGTGTTCATCTTGTCAAAATGCCCACTGGTGGCTTGGCTGATGTTCTTTGTCATGTATTTGCTTCTGTTCTTTGATTTCTGTTTTTACCTTGATTCTTTCAGTCTTCCCAATTGTCTGGGATGTGATTTGTGGGCCTTTCTCCTGCTGCTGTAAAGACACCTCACATGACTGACGTTTCAGCCACTCTTCTTTCCCCAAACTGACATCTGTGGCTACACTTCCTCTCACGCAAGAGCTCCCGCTACAGGGCAGAGTCCTACACCAGTTAGCTGGGATGAATACCCAACATTTGCATCAGCATGGATGGGACTGGAGGAGATTATGCTGAGTGAAATGAGTCAAGCAGAGAAAGTCAAGTATCATAGGGTTTCACTTATTTGTGGAGCATAAGGAGTAACATGGAGGACAGTGGGAGAAGGAAGGGAAGATGACAGTGACGGGGGGGGGGGTCCTTGAGATCCTTGAGAGATTGGACTCCAAGAAACAAACTGAGGGTTTTAGAGGGGAAAGGGTGGGAGGTTAGGGGAACCCAGTGATGGGTATTAAGGAGGCAGGGATTGCGTGGAGCACTGGGTGTTATACAAACAACATTTGTTATGCAAACAACGAATCAGGGAACACTGTATCAAAAACTAATGACCTACTATATGGTAACTGACCTGACTAATAAAACAGATACTTGAAATGAAAAACCACTTTCATATATTCTTTAACACATGGTTTATCTGTGAGTTAATTGACATCTAACAGGAGATTTTCCAGTCCTTTCTTTAGTTATCGATTCATGGCTTAACCCAGTGTGGAAAGAGGATATACTCTGAATGATTCCCTTATTTCCAAATGTGTCAGACAAACATATTATGAAATATAATACTGATAAGGGTTCCAGGCACCCATGAAAGGAAGAATTCTGCTATAAAATACAGTGTTATGTGCATAGTAATCATTTTGTTCAGATTTATATTCTAGTAGGTTTTGGGGGTTTTTTTGGGTCTTTCTGTATCAGAAATTGAGAGATTTTTGCTCAAGTGTCCCATCATGACTGTGCATTTAGTCATACATCCTCTCAGTTCTTTCAGTTGGGCTTCAGGTATGTAGAAGTCAAGTTACAAGAAGTTTACAGTTTCCAGATTCTTCTCTGTCTCTGTGACCCTGTTACAACGGGGAAGAGCATTCCCAATCCTTAGTAAGTCTTGCCTTAAAATCTTGTTTGCCTGGATTGGCACACCTACTATATCAGACTGTCACTTTTGTATGGCCTCTCTTTTCTCTGTGCTATTACTTCTAGTTTCTCTGTGTGACTATATTTATTTTATCGAAAAAAAATATTTTATTTATTTATTTATTTATTTATTTGTTTATTTAGAGAGAGAGCGTGTGAATGGGGGGCAGGCAGAGGGAGAGAATCTCTAGCAGGCTCTCCACTGAGCACAGAGCCTGACATCAGGCTTGATCTGAAGACCCTGAGATCATGACCTGAGCCTCAATCAAGAGTCTGAGCCTGACTGAGCCACCCAGGTGCCCCGTGTGTCATTATACTTAAATGCACAATTTTCATGAACATGTAACTGGGGTTTGTTTCTTATTAGCCAGACAGTCTTTGCCATTTATTTGAAATGTTTGAAAAATTCACATTTAATGTAATTGCTGACATAAGTAAATATTAATCTGATATTTTTATGTCTGTTTTCTACTTCAACCACCTACTTTATTTTTATTCTTGTTCTTTTTTGATTTTTTTAGATTTATGTGATATATATTTCCCTTTTCCTCATATTAATTTTTTTAAAGATTTTATTTATTCATTTGACAGAGAGAGAGATCACAAGTAGGCAGAGAGGCAGGCAGAGAAAGAGGGGGAAGCAGGCTCCCTGCTGAGCAGAGAGCCAGATGCGGGCCTCGATCCCAGGACCCTGAGATCATGACCTGAGCCGAAGGCAGAGGCTTTAACCCACTGAGCCACCCAGGCGCCCTCCTTATATTAAATTTTAATCACATACTCCTTTAATATTCCATGCAAACTTAACACATTACAGTCTAATCCATATCAGAACTTTACCCCTAGAACCTTCCATCAAGGCAATAGTTCCTCCCCTGATTTCTCATTTTTTTCTGTCATGAACACTAGTTTTATACATATTTCAATTTCTGTGCATTTACCCATATATGTAAACTTCTTGTAGATTTAAGTCTTCCTGCATTTTGTATATCTCTCTTTTCCTATAAGAACTTGCTTTCCTACTTTTACTGGTGCATAACTGTTTGCAAAGCAGTCAGAGAGGGAACGCACAGCCAGAGAGGGAACACAAGCAGGGGGAGTGAGAGAGGGAGAAGCAGGCCTCCCGCCGAGCAGGGAGCCCGATGTGGGACTCGATCCCGGGTCTCGGGGATCATGACCTGAGCCGAAGGCAGTCGCTTAACCCACTGAGCCACCCAGGCGCCCCCTCTCATGGGTCTTTATTCTTCAAATGGTGTGAGACTGTGGGCCCCTTGGTACACACAGTTCTGTCCAGTTCATCAGGTTCCCAAGCCATGTCAGAATTCACATATCCATTGAGGAAAATGAGCTAATGCCCTTGACACCTCTCACATCTCATGCTGGGTCCTTCCTGTCCCTCTCCACCACAAAGAAACCCCTCAGAGTTTGACTTGCTCCTATCAGCTTCACACAAGTGTAAAATGTGATCCCAGTTTCCTTTTCACCAGGCTGTGGTCCTTAGCCAGTTCCCTGGCCTGGAGTCTGAGCCCACAGCCAGAGTGGAAAAATACTTCCAGAATGAACAGTCTGTTTCTCATGAACCTCTACTGAAGATCTGCCGGAAATGTTGCATGAGGACATAGATCACAGAGACAGCCTGAAAGCTGAGGTCGCTGTAGGGCAGTGAATTAGGGGTCTGTAATAAACAAAAGTTCCCTGGAACTTGAGACAGCTATTACAATATGGAGTTACAGTACCTGTTATTATTTATGCATTATTTTAGAGGGAATGTCCCTTTTTTCCCTTTAGTATGATCCATATAGATACATATATACACAGAATACACACCCGTATTATACATGTATTTATATTATATATAAATGTACACATGTTGACTTCCTTCTTGAACCCTTGTCATACACCTGCCGTGGGCTGGATGCTATACATCATTTTAACCAGCATGGCGCATCTGTACATTCGACACTACTCTTTTCCTCCTCAGTGTCTGTATGGGGCGGAGAACCTGACCCCATCGCACCTGTTACATGATGCCACACAGGGCTGTTCAGGCACAGTCATGGGCTAACTAGAGTGCTTTCTGTTGCTCTTTCTGTGTGTGTGCGTGTGTGTATGTGTTTATAGAAAAATAGAGGTACAGTATTAAAAACATGCACTGGCAATATTGAAAGAAATAAATCATGACACAACGGCAGTGTGTTCTGACTTTTATAATGAAATTATCCTAGACTTTCATTTATGTAAAGACTGACATGAATTAATGAAACCAATTGTTTCACTAGGTATTCTGAAGTATTTTATGTAAATGGTATCCTACTTAACAGAGTTCCCATTTCTTTCTTTTTATTTTATTTTATTTTATTATTTATTTCACAAGCAGGAGGAGGAGCAGGCAGAGGGAGAGGGAGAAGCAGACTTTCTCGCTGAGCAGGGAGTCCGATGCGGGACTTGATCCCAGGACCCTGAGATCATAACCTGAGCTGAAGGCAGATGTTTAACTGAGCCACCAGGCATCCACACATTTTTTAAAGATTTTATTTACTTATAAAGAGTGCAAGCAGGGAGAGGGGAAGAAGGAGAAGCAGACTGCCCACTGAGTGCAGAAGCTCCATCCCAGGACCTGAGATCATGACCTGAACTGAAATAAAGAGCGAGACACTGAACAACTGAGTTACCCCACACCCCACACATTTCCCATTTCTTTCTCTGATGTAAAAAAAAAGAGATAGTAGGTAAATCAGTACATGATAAGAAGTAATCTGGCAGTTTTCCAAGAAAAGAAGGTAAAGTACAAATTAAGAAGATTCAAAGTAGAGCTTCCTATCCAGTGCTCTACCCTTGATGCGGGGAGCATTCCCAGCCACTCATTTGGCCCAAACTCCTTTTCTGGGAAAGTTTAAGGTTAAGATATTGCTTCTTTTTGTGTTATGGAAAAATTCGACATAAACTTGGGGTTTTAGCAAAGATATGGGTCAGTATCATAGTGGTAACAAGGAATCTCTTTTCATCTTCCTTCAACAAAATTGCAAGGCTATTAAGACACATTACTACCCTCAACATATCACTCCAGGTGAAACTGAGGGGTTAAACAAGCTGGGATCACATAGCACATTTTTTCCCACTGCTCTTCAAGAAAGAGAAAGAAGAAGAAAGAAAGAAAGAAGGAAGGGGAAAGAATGAGACAGAGAGAGAAGGAGGGAGAGAGGGAGAGAGAAAGGAAGGAAGGAAGGAAGGAAGGAAGGAAGGAAGGAAGGAAGGAAGGAAGGAAGTCTTTTAGGTTAGGAAGGAAGGAAGGAAGGAAGGAAGGAAGGAAGGAAGGAAGGAAGGAAGGAAGGAAACCACATTGTATTTAAATTTAGTCCCAAATTGGCATCAGATGACCCTCGCTTTATAAGATCATAGAACAAAAGATTCCCACAGTGCAGTAAGTATGGGTTTAACATTGTGTCCTTGAGGAAAACAAAGGAAACAAATTTTCATTATATCTGTATTTTTTTGTAGAACAATGAGGTAGAATTAAGTCTAACTGTGTGCATTTTCTTGACTATCTGGTGCTTCTCTTTTCGTAAAATCATCTCATATTCCCCAGGGGGGTAAGTCCTTTATAGCAACGCCCAAAAGGGTATGAAACTCTCAAAACATGACTGAATCCAAACTCTGAAAATCCATGGTTTTAAGTTTAAGAGGATCACCTCATAGTTAGAAAGGAATAAGGGTAGGGACATGGTGACAGGTAGAAGAAACACAATTAAGTGAGAGATTGAATTCTCTTTCCTCCGTTTTCTTTTCTTTTCTTTCATTCATTCTTTCTTTCTTTCTTTTTTTCTTTCTTTCTTTCTTCTTTTAAAGGTTTTATTTATTTATTTGACAGAAAGGGGGCACAGTTAGAGAGGGAACAAAGCAGGGGGAGTGAGAGAGGGAGAAGCAGGCTTCCCATCGAACAGGGAGCCCCATGCAGGGCTCGAACCTAGGATGCCGGAATGATGACCTGAGCCGAAGGCAGATGCTTAATGACTGAGCCCCCCAGGTGCCCCATTTCTTAGAGATTGTACTTTAGAAAACATGTAAATATGGTCTCTGTCTTTTGAAATGTATGTATATCTTTTTAAACTTGTCATCCATAGACTCAGGAATTCCTTTCTCAAAGACCTGTGAGTCAACCCTCTGAAAAGAAATCATCCAGGAAGAGGGCTCCTGCCTCCCAGTCTCTGTGGGAGACCAATTTCAGGGGCACCTGCTCCAGTTACTAAAACAGCCTCCTGATGCAAAAACAAGAGATATTTTTCCCCCTTTGGATTAAGCCAATTAGCTAACACAGTTGGTTATCCCAATTACCAGGTGAATTTAAGATGAACTCTCTGTGACAAATGGTGCTGGAAAGTCTTCTTACCAGCGTTGATGCAGGGACCATCCAAATAGCAAGTGTCTCTGCCCAGCTCAAGGAAAGGGAGAAATTTCTTTCTGTCTTTGCAATCTCTCAGCAGATGGTCTGTGATGCACATCACATCCTGACTTAATGCCTATTCAGTGATAAAACTGTTTTCTTTCTCTCTTCCTTCATGGGGAAGTCTTTTAGGTTAGGAAGAACTTTGTTTCTAATTATACAATATGCCTCTAAATATTTTGGAAATTAACGTTCACTTAGGTGAAGACTCAAAACAACACAAAAGAAGTGAATATATATCTTTCAGGGGGAAAAATCTTGAAATATGTAAGCTCTGTGAGTAGCTAAAAACGGCATGAGTTATAGGGAGATTATTTCAAAAATGTTTGACATTAAAATATAAAGTATTTTATACAACATGAGAAACTACAGAGGTATAGTAGCTAACGCAATGATACAATATCTGCTTTTTTTCGGGGCGCCTGGGTGGCTCAGTTGTTTAAGCGACTGCCTTCGGCTCAGGTCATGATCCCGGAGACCCTGGATCGAGCCCCACATCTGGCTCCCTGCTTGGTGGGAAGCCTGCATCTCCCTCTCTCACTCCCCCTGCTTGTGTTCCCTCTCTGGCTGTGTTTCTCTCTGTCAAATAAATAAAATCTTTACAAAAAAAAAACAATATCTGGTTTTTTCTTTGTAGTTTGAAAGAAGTAACTATTTAATAGCAAATGTCACATTTCCCAGGAGTGGTTCTTAGCCCCCCTGTGTGATTCTCTGTAATAAAGGGTTAACTACCCATGTTCCTGTTGTGTCTTTTGGCTTTGAAATTCTTGTCTTTGAGAAAACTCCTGACTCCAGGTGAAGGAGCAATAAAGATCCCTTAAATAACGGAATGAAAATATACTGTGTATCTCTTCAGTTTTTTTATATTGTTTATCAAAAAATGTGATTTTTAGTTATTCAAGAGATTTTTTTGTAATAAAAGATCATTGCATACATTTTCCATTTTCTCTTTACTATAGGTATCCCCCCAAAATACTTTGAAGTAATCTAAAAAATAACTTGGTTTGGCTATGTAGCTCTAAGCTAAAAATACCCGTCATTCTCCTTCCACCTCCCTGCCAGACGACACCCTCCTTATGAGGGAAGCAGGTCTTCAAGTACCTCTCTGTGGCTTGTTTCCCAAAGAAATGTATGTTCATTTTATTGTATACATTTTGCTTACTAAGAGCAAGAGTGATGTCAAAGGTAGGAGACAGTCTTGGAATCATGTGAGGCAGATCTGGAATGGCCACACATGTGACGCTCCTGCCCTCTTCACTAGGGGACCCAGAGCCCAGGTGTCTCAGACCTCCATGGAACACATTCTGGGAAGGAGGTCATCTCAGGCTTCAGGGGTAGCTGCTCTAGAACTCAGAAACAAGAAGCGTGGGCTCCATTTCTCGTGTTCAAATCTTTATTTGTTATTAAGATTACTTATTTATTTGAAAGAGAGAAACAGAGCTAGAGAGGAAACACAAGCAGGGGGAGTGGGAGAGGGAGAAGCAGGCTTCCCGCTGAGCAGGGAGCCCTATGTGGGGCTCGATCCCGGGTCTCCGGGATCATGACCTGAGCCAAAGGCAGACGTTTAATCACTGAGTCACCCAGGCACCCCTCATGTTCAAATATTTAAAACGAACTTGAAATGGGAAGGGCATGTGGAGTGGCATCTCGGCGTTCCTGGAGGTCTGTGGATGAGTTGATGGATTGGTGGGAAGGTAATATTCCAGTTGGGGACTCACAGCTGCACGGGTCCCTTTAGGAAGAGAGCCCTTCCTGAGTTACATATTCCCTTTGGTGACAGGGCCCATCCCCTTAGCTCTGTGGGGAGGCCAGGCTGAGTCAGGGCCTCTTTGGTGCTCCTGAGTCATCTCAGGCTGGTTCATGGGGCCCAAGATCAGCAGGCGGGCACTGGGCCAAGGGGCAGCACTGGCTCCAATCAGTGATCAGTGACATAACTCCTTGAACAGGAGAGAAGCTGCTGTGAACAGGGCCCCTGCACCCCGAGACTGGTGCAGAGGTGATGGTTTAGAGGGGTCAGGAAGGGGAGAGGGCGTGGGGGCCAGCTGGGTTCAATGGAGCCCAGAGAGAAGACTGCAAACCAAGGAAGAGGATGGTCCTTATGTCTAGTGGGGTTTGCTGCCTGTGCTCCAGGCCCTTAGGTTCTGGTCACCAAAGTGTCCCCAGGTGTTGCTGGACATAAGGGCAGTTCTTGGCAGATGGGCTTCCTCGGGCAGGCCTTGTGGGGGCCATGGTCCCCTAGTGATGCTACCTTGAGCCGTTCTAACCCCTGTTCCTTATTCACATCTTCATGGTGGGGGGGGTTGGGCAGAGGCGTGGACGGGCCTGGTCTGGTCTGCAGAGGGGAGAACTTGTCACTGAGGAGTATGTGAAGATTGAAAGGTGCCGGGAGCCAGCCCCAGCAACAGTCAGGGTCCGAGGTGAGGGAAGGCATCGGCACTTTCGAAATGAGGAGATCGAACTCAAAGGGTGGTGTAGGGATCTCCTGAAAACACTGTTCGCATTTATAGCACAGAGTTACATATTTTTTCAGGTGGAAACTATATGACATATTTTTTTCAGGTGGAAACTATATGAACAAAGAGTTTCTTTAAGTGACGTATCATCAGTCTTGAGTAACAATAGTGTTTTTGAGGGTCCATGCAACAAAAAAGGATGTGCCTAGTGCCTTTGAGGGTCTTATACAATAAAACAGGATGTGCCCGTTATATCCTAATCTATGGAATAATCTATTACAGGCAGGCATGTCCTAAGCAACAGATGGTTCCTGCAAATCCTTATCTCATTAGAACATTTTACTTCCCCCTAGCATAGGGAGGTGAATGAGTGGTCACACAGACAGGAGGTTGTAATATCTAAACTACTTATGTTAGTAAAGGTTTTGCTAAGTTTTAAAGTAAGTATATTGTGCACCTACAATCCTATAATTATCATGCTTCATAAGGATTGGTGTGAGAGGATTCAAAACTACGAACAAGAGAAAGCATTAACTTGATTATAAGTGAAGTGAGAGGAAATAGTGTCAAAGAAATCATAGTAGTTAAACAGACAAGGAACAATGGAAACAAATATTTTTTAGTGTCGATGACCGCAACTTTGCAGAGCTCCCTCACTTTGAGGGAGGACCATGGCCCTCCATGCCTTGCAGAGGGAGCCCATATGAGCGATCAGACTGCAGGTCTGCGGCAGAAAGAGTCCCTCTTTGCTTCTAGGAGTGAAAGGAGCTCCTGCTCGTGGCTGCCATTTGTGGCCCATCTGTGTGGGAAAGAGATGCTAGCACAGGCCCGTCCGACGGCACTTGGAGAGAGGAATGTCAACGTGGTTAAAAAATAAAAAAGATAAGATGCACCACATGCAGCATGTATTTTAAAAATAAACTCTGATATTTTGAGAAAATTCTATACAAATTATTTTTTTCTTCAGCTTTTCCTCAAGATGCATAGAATTAATGAAATCATATTTATTGTGGATTGATGCTTTAAGAAGATCCTAAACACATAATAGTTAAGTTGGATATCCTATTTCATTACTTTTCCTTGTAAAAAACTTTTTTCAGATTACAACTTTTATAACTACAACAATTCTTGCAACTGATCTGCTTATTTAACTACTGCCTCTTGCTTGTTTCCTCAAAGAAGCTGGTATGAACCTAATTATGTGCCTTATAATAGATTACATCTGAGAATTATGGTAATATTGTGTCTCCATGTTGACTGTGGAGAATCTGTTAAAACAGCTGCAAGTTCACCCCTCATAATAAAAACAGCTACAAGTAAGAGACAGTATCTCCACACTTTTTAGCACAAATTGTTTTATTTACAAAAAAAAAGGGAACCAGATAGCAATGCTCGGATTGTGAAATAAATAGTGTTTCCAATGGGCAATGTAAAGAATACAGAAAAAAGAAAACATCGCACTCACATATATTTAACCCAACCTGGCTCAGATTTGGGTTAGATTTTTTATTTTTTAAAGATTTTATTTGGCTATGTAGCTGTAAGCTAAAAATACCCGTGTTCCTCCTGCACACAGGTCAGGGTGAAGGGCAGAGGGAGAAGCAGACTCCCTCCCAAGCATGGAGCCCCACTCGGGGCTGGGTGCAGGTGTCTGAGGTGACCAGAGCTGAAGGTGGACACTTCACCAGCTGAGCCACCCAGGCACCCCGGGTTAGATCTCTAAAGTCTGCAAAACTCTGGCACATATTGGAGTCCCACAGTTCCTCCCTCCCTCTCTCTCTCTCTCTTTTAATGTCTTAACTTCATTATTTTTAATTTTTTAAATTTACATTCAGTTTAGTAAACATGAAGTGTATTATAGTTTCAGGGGTAGAATTTAATGATTCATCAGTTGCATATAACACCCAGTGCTCATCACCTGACATGCCCTCCTTAATGCCCATCCCGCAGGTCCCCCATCCCCCCCTTCCAGCAATCTGCAATTTATTCCCTAGAGTTGAGTTTCTTAACTCACCTTCCTTCATGATGTAGGAAACCAGAGTGAGCTTGTTCCCACTGGCTTGGGATTGCCAGTCGGTGGAGACACTGGGTGAGGATTCCCCCTGTCTCCTGGGCCTGGGAAGAGCAGGTCTGCATGCCCCACCCCTGCCCGTGGTCATTATCTCTACACACAGCACTGCTGGTGGTCATGTTCCTTCACTTTTGTTCCCAGCCTGAGTCTGCTGTCTGCAGGTCTGGAATGGTTTCTGGAACTTTCTTCACTTCAAACTTTGCGAATGTTGGGAGAATTCTACTCTCTAGGCCTGGAAGTACATGACTGTCTTATGAATACTTAAGTAATAATTATTTTATGAAAATACCAGATGATGGTCTTTTCTGAGTAGCTCAAAGTTCCAAAACTACATTAGGGAATGAGAATAAAAAGTAAGTATAATTAACCACCATCTCATGGTTTGGGGCATTTTCTGTTAATTTTTGGAGTATGGCTTTCATATTGTTTCCTTTGGTCTTCTCTGCAAATTCTTGATAAGGATTTTGCTCCTTGAATATGTAATTTGACTGGATCAACTCAAGGTTTTTCCCTCCCAGTCTCATTTTAATTCATAACTGAGTAATTTAATAATAAAAAATCCTCTAGTGAGATAATCGCTGTTTCATTTTTTATTCATAATCCTTTTAATTCAACAATATATGATTTTTGTCTACTAACTTACTTATTAAAATTAAATGGAATTTCTAGACATAAAATGTGCATATATTTGCATAGTTAAATTGGCTTTTAGCAAAATATTACCAGGGAGACAAAGTAACAGTAAATTAAGTCAAGTGATTACATTTTTGAATTTTAAAATTCTTAAATAATGGTTATGTTATTCCAACATAAGGCATTGTTAGTAAATTATAGCACTCAAATGTTAAACAAAATTGGAAAATAGTGCTTTATTAAATGTATATATAGACTGTATATATTTGGATTAAATTAAAACAATGTTACACACACACACACACACACACACACTGAATCTCTCTCTCGAATAGATATGTATCTTTGTGAATTTTTAACTTCTTTGTGATGAGACTGGTAATGTAGAATTTTCCACATATTTTCAAGATGAAATCCATGAGGCAGCCTCCATGTCGTGTTTCTGTTGGCCATGGAGTTTGCTGCTCCCCGGGAGAGCCCTCATGTACCTGGAAGGAGAAACTTACGTTTTCCACCAGTGTTGGAGGGAGAGGAGTCCCATTGCAAATCACTCCGAGGGTTATGGAGGTGATGATTATAAAGTGCTTGTCACACATGGGTGCACAGAAAGCACTGAGGAACTCACTATAAAGTGTGCAATTGTGCACATGAGTTGTGTTGGACTCATTGATTATTCCATGACGAACGAGTCTGGTACAGAAAAGAGTCAAAATTCTAGGACTCAGAACAATCATGTGACAGTAGTAAAGCTTATCTGTAGCCATAAAAAAATCTGGGAAAGCATTCTTGCTGTTCAAAGTTTTCTAATCGCAAACAGAAACGAGCATGCAGGGGTGCCTGGGTGGCTCCGTGGTTAAGTCTCTTCAGCTCAAGTCATGATCCTTGAGCCCCACATTGGGCTCCCTGCTCAGCAGGAAGCCTGCTTCTCCCTTTCTCACTCCCGCTGCTTGTGTTTCCTGTCTGGCTGTGTTTCTCTTGTCAAATAAATGAAATCTTTAAACAAACAAACAACAACAGCAAAAAAGGAAACGAGCATGCATGGAGCACCTGTTGTGCATGTCTTTCGGTCTTGTGACTTAGAGCTTCATGATTAGACTGACTGTCACCATGAAAATGACAGCCCTAGGTCAGTTACATCCATCTCCTGGTCATCTATTTGCTATGTGAAACAGGCTTGGTGACATGTTCCCCATGGTGCTGGGGAAAGATGGAATGAGCAGGTGCGCATGACCCAGCACCACATCATCATTCCCCCAAGTTGACATTACTGCCTTGTGTGAGGTGTTGTTGCAAGTGATGGGCTCTCAAGAACCCACATGGAAACTAGGGGGACCAAACAACAGAGGGGAGCTTCTGAGAGACAGATGGCATGAGAGAAGAAATCCCAAGAGTCAGCCCCCTTCTCTCTGCTCACACACACTCCCTAAACCATGCCATTCTCCCTGCTCATGGGTCCCGA
>PITA01010443.1:45006-72096 GCA_004023965.1 Spilogale gracilis
CCATAGAAAAACGTATTATGCAAGACACTCTCTCTCTTTTTTTTTAAGATTTTATTTATTTATTTGACAGAGAGAAACACAGCAAGAGAGAGAACACAAGCAGGAGGAGGGAGGGAGGGAGAAGCAGGCTTCTTGCCAAGCAGGGAGCCCGATGTGGGGCTCCATCCCTGGTCTCCGGGATCACGACCTGAGTGGAAGGCTGTCGCTTAACCAACTGAGCCACCCAGGTGCCCCAAGACACTCTCTTACATACTTTTCAGGACACTGTGTTCATCTCTGGATTAAATAATGAAATATCCTAAGTTTTCTAACTAAAATGGATTGTTTGACGAGTGCAGAGAGTTCTATTAAATTTCCACTTATGGGCAAATTTGATGTATTTTAATACTTCCATTTCTCACATAGTCTTAAGGTAGGCATACATATTATATTTACCAAGATCCATCATTAAGCATGAATGTTGCATGTAGTCATGACACAGCCATCACTAGAAAATATCACTGCTGACATTTCTGTACATGAACACATGGGAATGAATGACTCACTACCAGATATAGCTTAGGAATTCATAATTAGATATAAGAAAATCCTAGCCAGAGGTTGATATTAAAATTACTGAAATATCCCACAAATTTTCCTTTTAATTTAGTCCTCTGAATTGAGGTTTAAGTAAAAAAACGTCAACAGTCTTAACCTCAGCCACTATCTATAAAACCGTGAAGTAATAATTCACTGAGAACCTCACAGCCTTCTTCAAACTGTACTGATGGGGAAGCTATACGACACATTTGTAATCAAGCAGGAGATTGGCAATCTGGCTAGGCAGTGTTCGGTGAAAGCATATCTTTGAAGAAGACATGGGATGGCATGAGTATATTACAATGCATCTTAGATTCGTGCTTACCAAATCTATCTGTCAAATGGTCAGGGCATAAAAAGGGGGCATATAAATAGGGTAATTCATACTTTAGGCTCTACTAAGTATAACCCTGACAACACACAATAAACCTACAGACAAGCTGCCCCATATCTTGAGATTCTGATTTAAACGATCTGGCTTGAGCTTTAGGCATCAATATCTTTTCAAGTTTCCTGGATTAGTCTAACATGTATCCATAGCTGAAGACTATTGCTATAGACTAAGACAGTCAACAGCACATGCACCCATCTCTCTGGATGGTTGAACAAGGATACCACAGTTTAGACATTCATAATTGAACTCCAGGATGCAGTTCAACTGTGTCCCCACACTTTTTTAAAAATAATATCCCATCCCTTGTCTCATATATCCCTGTAACAAAGTCTTTTATACATAGAAGGGAAACAAGACTTCGTTGAATGATCTGTCACCAGCGTTGAAATTTATTAGGGAGTAATAGTGGTTGGAAAAGTTAGCTAATCTTCCTGAGATAAAAAGTCTAAGAAAATTAGAAGTCAGGTAATTTTTCCTGGAGTCTGTCCCTCTTTTGGGACTGACTTAAATGGAAGTCACAAAACCAAAATGCACTTTTAATTTGGAAGGAAATTTAGTGATCATGTATCCATGTGGGAAAGGGAAGCAGAAGGGTTCAATTGGGCAAATTGGAATCAAGAGCTCAGAATCATCGTATCCTACAGGAAGCACACAGGGCTTGTAAATAGGGCAGATAACTCAGCTGTGCCTACAAACACCATCAACTCCACTGCCAAGTCATGTACTATGGGGCATCTCACCTCAGGGTTTGTGGGTCCGATTCACTTTACTGTGAGGGCTTTACTCTCCCTTACTCACCCATCCATCTGCCACCCACTAAGCTAGATACGAAATATGTACAGGTTTGTTCAAGAACTCTTATGATGCAATATCATGAACATAAGACACATATGCAGAGTGGCTGGGGTTATGAGAAGGGAAAATATTCTTCTGACTGTAATGGCATCAGTTCATTGAAATAGCTGAAGCTTATTCTATTTTTACCTCTGGGGAAACTCAGTCTATAGAACTCAACAGCTAAATGGACATGGACAAGGTCAGTGTCTGAGCAACTTTGTATTACTGCACGTAATTCTGTTTCCTGCCCCCATTGCTGTGTGAGTGCCACAAGATCGAGCCTGTGGAAAGTAAAAAAGTGCCTGGCATGGTGATTTTAATATCGCTGTATTATGAAACAAAGTCATTATTTTGTTGAAATCATTTTCAGTTTACTGACAATTAAATTATCAGTATTTAGACATGAAGACAGTATATTTTATTCTCCACTTCCAGATAATAAAAGAAGTCAATATGGAGGGAAGCATTCCCAAGACACCCTGCTCCCAGGGCCGTTCGGCCCTAAAACATAGCGGGTGTGACTTTCTACATTAAGCATCACATAATAACCATAATGAGTATAACCTCCCCAGTGGCATAATTTTTGAATTAAACTCCATAAGTGTTCCTTAGATATTATTACTTTCTCTGATGGCTTCATAACTTAGGAAACTTATCATTGAAATGTTATGTAATTTTCCTACAGACATGAAATAATCCAAACAACTTTCTGAGGAAATGTTTATGAGAAGCCACAGAATTCAGTGGTTTTTTGCCAGTCCTGATTTGAGAACTCTTCAAAATGAAAACAATCTTGACCACTCAGGTAATTTCAAAAGTTCCCATGGCCCCATTTAATAAAGTATCTTTTTCATGAGTCTACCTGATTGCTGAATCATATGGGTCGTTATATCAATCAAGGGCCTTCATACGTGGCAGAGATTGAAGATGCCACCTAAATTGCCTAAAACACACCCCAAAACCTTCTATCCCATTACTCTGATTGAGTCTTCTTCATTGAATTTGCCACTAGACCAAAAGCATATTCCATACTTATTTATGGGTCTTGCCATTCTCTCTGCTTCCCCACTTACACTCCTTGGGGACAAGGACCTCATCTGAGCAGACTGTGTCCCCCAGGATCTAGGTCAATGCCTGGTACATACTGGAAACTCAGTAAATATTGACTGAGGGAATAAACAGAACTGACATTTTCCATGAAGGCAGAGAGGTAGGAATAATCCTTTGAGACTCTTGGAAGGATTGCCCCATTTCTTGGCTCTGCCCAATGGGACAGGAGACTTAGAGACTTCCACAGTGGGAGCAGTTCCACGGATAGTGTCCACACTTAAGTTCCAAAAGCCCAGATTTTTCTGGGTTTTCTGCCTCTCTCGTAGTTCTGTCTTTTTTTGTCATGGAAAAAAAAAAACTGGTGTGGATTCTTTCACCTTTCTTTTCTGTTCCTTGGGTCACAGGGGAAGAAGCAGGATAGGGGAAGGCACAAAAGCTTGAGAGAGTCACATCTTTCCCCGTGTTTTCTGGTAAAGAATTTGATGATGAATATTCGTTATGGGCCATTGTCTTCCAGATAGTTCCATGATCACTTCCGTGATAGTTCTTGGTGGCTGATCCCTAACAGACTTTAAAAGCAACTTCACCATTATGGAGAAAAGCCCATGAATTTTAGACCTAGGGTTCAATCTTCAGGCCATAAAGAAGCCTGATATACCTACAGTTTCCCAAAAATATCCTTAGATTGTTCTGATGGCACACCTCTTCTGACACACTGTGCTCCTAATCTAGACTAATTAGCAGGGAGCTGTAGACATCTGTCTGGGAATATGCTCCCGCACGTCCTGTTGGGAAAGGGTAGTGCATACAGGAGCACGGTGAAGCCGAGTTGATGAGGATGGGTGGAGGCTGGAAATCCACACTGGAACAAAGGCAAAGAAAGTGTCATTTCAAAGCAGGAAGAAGTTTCAGATTGTGGGTGTCAGGGCACAACTGGAAAGGCTTAGCTTCAATGCTTTTTTTCTATCCCTCTGAATGAGAGGTTTCCAGAGAAGAGCAGCAACAGAGGGAGTGGGCAACAGGGCAGCTGATTGGGTTGGTGACCCAGGGCTGGACAGAAGAGCCTTGGGCGGACAGGAGGCTGATGCCGGTGTTGGGGGCGGGGAATGGGCAGCAGCCCAGGGAGGCAGGACCCCAGCCAGATCTTTATCTGATTTAAAGAAAGCACTCCAAATGGTGGCCATGGTTGTTGTTGTTCTGTTTTTGTTTTTGTTTTTTTTTAGTTTTTCATTTTATTTTTATTTATTTTTTTAGGTATAGTTGACATATAATATTATATTAGTTTCTAGTGTACAATGTAATGATTCAATATTTGTACGCACTGTGAAATGATTACTGCAATGAGTCTAGTTAACATCCAATACCACATACAGTCACAATTTTTTTTTTTGTTCTTGTGATAAGGACTTTTACGTTCTTAACAACTTTCAAATATACAATACCATATTAACAATTATAATTACCATGCTGCATATGACTTACTTCTTTTGTAACTAGAAGTTTGTACATTTTGACCCCTTCACTCACTTTACTACCTCAGTGAGATCAGACAGTATTTGTCTTTCTCTGACTTATTTCACTTAATGCAAATCCCTCAACGTCTGTCCTTGATGTCACAAATGGCAAGATTTCATTCTTTTTTATGGCTAAATTATTTATATGGCTGAATTATGTATATATAATGACACTTTCTTTATCTATCAATCACTTGGGTTTCTTCCACGTCCTGGGTGTTATAAATCATGCAGCATTAACCATGGGATTGGGTTTATTTCTGACCTCTCTATTCTGTTCCATCTATTTTTATGCCTGTATCATACTGTTTTGATTACTAGAGCTTTGTAACATAGTTTGAAGTCAGGGATAATATGATGCTTCCAGCTTTGTTTTTTTTCTCAAGATTGCTTTGGCTATTCGAAGTCTTATGTGGTTTATTCAGATTTTATGATTGTTTTTCAAATTCTATGAAAAATGTCATTGAAGTTTTAATAGGAATTAAATTAAATGTGTCGGTTGCTTTGGGTAGCATAAACATTTTAACATTCTACATTTAACATTAAACATTTTAACAGTCTTCTTTCAATCTATGAACAGAGAATATCTTATTTATTTATATATTCTGCAATTGTTTTTGTTAATGTCTTATAGTTTTCAGTGTACAGGCATTTTACCTTCTAAACTAAATTTAATCTTAGGTATTTCATTATTTTTTGATTCAATTACAAATGGGATTCTTTTTAAAATTTCTCTTTCTGATAGTTCCTGATAGGTCAGAAAAGATTCTTGATATAATTTCAATCTCCTAAAATGTATTCAGACTTGTGTTTTGGTTAATATATGATCTATCCTGGAGAACAGTCCATGTGCAATTGAGAGGAATGTGTATTCTGCTGTTTTTGGATGAAATGGTTTGTATATATCTAAGTCTATCTGGTCTAAAGTGTTGTGTAAGGCTGATCTTTCCTTATTCAATTTCTGTGTGGATGATCTATCCATTGAAATAAGAAAGGTATTAAATTCCCCTACTAATGTTTTATTCCTCTTTCTCCCTTTAGATCTGTCAATATTTGCTTTATATATTTAGGTGCTCTTATGTTGGGTGCATAAATATTTACATGTGTTACATCCTTTTGTTGGAACAGTCACCTTATGTAATACTCTTCTTTGATCTTTATTGGAGTTTTTGCTCTACTGTCTATTTTTTTATTACATTATTTTATTTTTCAGTGTTCCAAGATTCATTGTTTATGCCCCACACCCAGTGCTCCATGCAATCTGTGCCCTCAATACCCACCACCAGGCTTACCCCCCACCCCTTCCCTTCCAAGACCCTCAGATTGTTTCTCAGTTCAAAGTCTCTCAGACTTTACTCAGAAAGGCTGTAAAATTTTAAAGACACTGACAACTGGTTTTCTTTTCTCTTCCAGGGATCCATTTACAGATCCAGGACATGAGATTGGGGGTAAACAAGTCGCACATGGAAAGCCCTGTGAGGCACCAATCACCTGCAGGCCAGTCACTCAGTTTGTCATTTCCATGGCTTTTGTTCATTGGTGTGTCCGTCCAACTCTCCATGATCCATTCATTTAGAAAACATTCAGAGGCTGCCTACCATGTGGTCAGGCCATGGTGGCTCAGCCCCAGGGCACACAGATAGATGATAATTCATTTCTGAACTAAAGTTCCCAGTCTAGAAAAACTGCAGAGATGCAAATTAAAAAGTATATAATATAAGATAGGAGCATCGAACCGGGTATGTTTTCTTTTTTAAATCTCACCCCCATTTCTTTCTACAGAAACCTGTGTCTTGTTGGGTCCATGAAAACCACTACAGAGAAAGTCACTGATGTAAGAGCATAAGGTGTGTGTCTACATATCAACATTTTACTACGTTCCATTTCAGAGAAGATGTTGATGGAGAAAGATATTTGTTCAAAAACTAAGGACAACTTGGAAGAGAAAAGTGCACGCCTTCCCCGGTCCAAGACGCAGCCTCCAGTCCTGAGGAGACGCACAAGGAGGCCCGCCCATCGCACAAGAGAAAGCAAACGCACCCCTGTGCTGCGCCTCGGACCTGGGCATGAATCCCAACACTAAACCAAGCTCAACTAGGACTCAAAGGCTCCAAGACAGTAACCCTAATACATGGGAGCTTTTGAAACTTAAAGTCTCAATGTAGTAGCTGGTGCCCTTCTCCTTCACTCTGGAATCCCTCAAGGAGCTCATCTGAAGGCTCAGTGACCCAGCCAGGGCCCCAGGGCAGAGAGCTGCCCCTGCAAACATCCTCACTGGAGTCCCCGTCCTGTCCTAAGGCAACCTCTGCATAGACCACAAGGGACTCAGGAGCTTCGTTTCTCACTGTTTGGTTCCCAAGAGAAAAATCTCAGTGAGGGGGTGGGAGAGAGAACAGAGAGAGGAAAGCATCTTGTGTCTCAGTACCTCCTGGGCAAACATAGTTACCGTAGCACTCTTGAGAGGGTATAGAGCTGTTCTGAAAATTTACTGTATTCACAGAGTAAGTATTTGGCTGGGATTTATGAAGAATCCAGAGTTTCAGTTATTCGTATATCCAAATACCTTACACATCTTAAGTTTATCGAACTCTTGAGGATGATAATTCCCAAAGCTGTTTAAATGTCTATTTCAGCCCATTGCATACGGTATGAACATATGTTGGAATGGGGAATGACTAGTAAAAGTGGCATCTGATTTCTCTACAGTTTTTCAGAATGTAGCTCATTTATGGGTGCCCACTTCTTTTTGAAGGATCTCAGCAATCCCACCAAGATTCATTGTGAATTCAGTGATATCACTCTATTCATTCCACACACAGAGCAAAAAAATGAATAAATATTCTGAAAAGCTAACAGAAAAAAAGAGACAAAAACAAGTAACATTCCCAAAGAAAGAAAGGTAAGCAAAACTTCCTGTCGAAACACATGTCCCTTACCATCCCTAATCCTAAATGTCAATACCTTCATTTCATCCAATTCTGTGGAATGTTTGTGGGATTAAATGTGCTTCCATTTTTAGGCATATATTTTATAGCTTGTCGTAATGACTGAATATTAAATATTTCTCTTAGTTTGCAAAAATGACCATACATTTTAAGAAAGATAAATACTCCCTACAACTCTTCTATGTCTGAGTCAGGCCCTGAGACTATTTCCATAAGTCTAGTCAAAAACAGTGATTTGTTTTGCATTTTTTGCCATTTTTCTGAAAGCAACTGCAGGTGGTGCTTACTTTCCAATGGTTGGAGGTGAGTGTGAGGTTTGAAAGTGAAATCAGCCTTCCATAAGGGACCCTTTGGGAACAGATCTACGTTTGAATAGGTACTGAACACTTTTCACCAGGATTTGTGGCCCATGATGTCTTCAGGGCTTTGGAAGTCTGAGAGAGAAGCTCATTGATTGCCAAGTAAACGTATTTAAAATTGATTCAAAGTTAGAAAATGCCTTAACTCTCTTCCTGATCCCCTCTTATTTTGTAATTTCAAAAGGGGTTGAAAAGCTATAAATATTGAAAAGAACCTTGGTGTTCGCAATATACATTTTTGTATTAAAATGTTTTTCATGCCTTAGGGGAGAGTGAAAACCCTGGAAAATAAACTTTTTTTTTTTTTTTTTAAATTTCAAAAGTCATTCTGGAAGCAGAAGACCTCCATCCCAACCTTGGAACATTTCAGAATCATGGATTTTTATGAGCATTCCTGATCTTACCCTGAAGCCATCAAAATTTCATTTGTGTGTCAAGGTTAAACCACAAAACAGCATTTTCTTCCTCAGCTGCCTGGTCCTTCAAGTAGCAAATCTAACTGAGTAGCCCCAGACTCTGTATAATAAAAGGTTAAATAGAGCCATTGTTATGATTATTTTTTACCCTAGAGGAATTTAAAGACTGATTCAGGCGACCAGCACCAGTGAATCAGTGGGAAATCTCTGGAAGGGGTTTTGGAGGGAGTTCTGGAGCTTAAAGGGGTTTAAATGTCTGATCACCCAGTACACAGGGAGGTCACATCTGATCGAAAGAATGGGAGACTGCACGTCTCCAGCCGGAAAAGGAGAGCAGATGACAGAGGAACAAGTAGGAACTGAAAATGTGGACGTGTCTAGAGAAAGAGTCACTCCAGTGTGTTTGAACACGGCCATCAGTAGGGAAATTTCTCATAACAGAATAGTTATAGATAAGAGAAATATTCAGAATCTTAGATCATGGAAATGCAGTTCTTTCCCCCCATTTCGATCTTCACTCAAAATGTTCTGTGACGTTTGTGAAAATAAACGTCCTCCTGCTGTCTCTCTCCCATGCTACCATCAAAGTGCTAGAAAACCGTGACAATGACACCCAGAACCCTGGCTGGGGGACAGCTGGACGACTGCTGCAGGGGCAGGGATGCCTCCCAGGGCGGCGGCAGGCACGAGGGCAAGACGGTGCTGAGAACCGGGCCAGTGTTTCTTCTTTGCTGGTGAAGGAGCAGCCACCTACAACCCTCCTTCTGAGAGCAGAGAATCATTCCCACATTCTTTGCACTCCTAACGCCAAGGAGAACAGAGGCAGTAAGGAAATACCACAGAGGGAGTTCTGGAGCTTAAAGTCCTAGATCAAGGGCCAGCGCCCCTGTACCCTCCTTCACTGACGTATTCTAGCTATTCAATAAGTATTTGTTGAATAAATGACTTTATTTATTTGCTCAGCAATATCTGAGCAATTCATCCCTCAATGAAAAAGTGGAAGTCCCCATGCACTTGGCTCACGTCTCTCCTGGCCAACAATGGTGACTCTCTTTTATCTCCTTTTTGTTGTCCCTTGTAAGAGTTTCTGTAAGTCTTCCTTCTTTTTGCAGGAAGGACCTTGGGCAAGTCCAAGGATGCAGAGAACCCACATCCAAAAAATCCTGTCCAAAAGTCAATACATGTTTCCTCGGGTTCATACAGCCTTCCATGTGTAATATATAATTCCCTAGATGCCCCCTTCCTAATTTCATTCAATGTGGGCTAATTTTGTTAAATGTTCTCCATCAACATGGCCTGATTTTAAGAGTTCTTTGTGGCTAGTTCAGCTTTACAAGACGTCATAATCACGGATGAAGGGACAACATGACAAGGAGACAAGTAATTTTGACTTAATTACTAAACCCACAATCTTCCAGTCATGTGACCCACACCCCATTTCCATAGGATGGAACATGAAAAAAATCGGACTGACTGATTCACTGAGCAACTTCTGGATCTAAAGCCTGGCACAGATTGCCTGGAGCACTGGGTTGTACATAAACAATGAATCTTGGAACACTGCATCAAAATGAATGATGTCTTTTATGGTGACTAACATAACACAACAACAAAAAAAAAAAAGAAGAAAAAAAGAAAGAAGAAATTAAAAAAAAATAAAAATAAAAGCCTGTACTTCATTGGAACATATTTCTAAACTATAACCAAAAGGAATTATTTTCCAAACATACATAAATCATATTTAATATAGCAATTAGATCAGATCAAATACACTTAGAGATTTGATCTGTCAGTGATGCATTATTTAAATATTTTTTTAAAAGTTAAAGTAAAATATAGTGCTATTGCCTATTGATATTATTTAAGAAATTACTATTGTGAATAGAAGGCACTATTCTGCCACAGGTCAAATATCCTTAAGATTCAGTATTTCTTTCCTTTCATCATCTAGGCATGAGAAGCTGCTCACATTCAGAGAACCTTCATTTTGCCAGAGCCTGTTTCATCCCCTCTGGCCATGGGAAGCTTTTCTCTGTAGCTACTAACCCACCCAAAGAATCCTTACTCTGTAAATCTGATTTCACAATCATAGTGGTCTGGGAATCCTCCCTCATTTTGCATGCTTCCATAGAAAATAATTCTCCTCTTGGAAAGCAAAACTTCCTATTAGGAAGAAAAGCATTTATTTTTAATATAAAGAATATCCCCCAATGATCAGCTTATCTCCTGAGTCTGAATGTCTTAACTTAGAACTGGAGAGCAAAATTAATTTGCAAAGCAAAAAGAAAAACTATAGTGGATGAGGCAAAAATCGGAAATAGATTAATAGTGGTGGTGTTCTGGGAGGCGGAACAAAGTGCATATGATTTCAAAAGCCCAGGGATGTGCTTTGAGGAGCTCCAAGGAGCAGGCTCCTCCTATCTCCCTGAGATGTCCTCAGGATGGCCATTAGTCATGTCTTCCACACCCAGCCTCCCCATGGAGACATCCCAGCAGGTGGAGAAACCTTCAAGGCTGCCCCTCTCCAGCGCTCTCCTGGCACAGGACTGAAAGTCTGCGGCAGGTGGGGACTGCGGGACTGTGACCCCTCCTGACAGTGGAACCCAGCGGAGCTGTGGGCCCATGGCTTAAATCAGGTGGAAAAGGGAGAAGTATGGGGGATGGAAGAACACTGGGCTCCTGGACGGTGTGCTCAGCCCTCCACCACCTGTGCCCTGGGGACACAACTCATTGCCTCAAGATGAAAAGCCAACAGGCCAGGCCTCAGGGATGTTTCTTCAAGGTAAAAAACAAAAAACAAAAACAAAAACAAACAAACAAACAAACAAAAACCTCTTTTGAAAACACTTTCATTATGGCCCTTCATAAGCAGATCAGATCAGTATTTTAAAATCTCTAGTGGGATTTAGCAACCATCGACAACCCAGGCTTCTGTGTTCACTTGGTTCCATAATGCTAATTGTGCCTCAGTTAAATTTCAAGTGGCATAGCTACACCTACAAGTTTATAGCATTTAGATATTTATAATCTCATCACACTTTTCAGATGGTAGGGTATGCTAGAAATGCCGATCTGTCTCCCATAAATGTGTGGTTAGGGTAAAGAGGGAAGAAATCCCAGGAAAGCCTGTTTATTCACATACTTTATAAAAGCAGAAGGCATTGCAGGTTCCTCAATGAGATCTTGAGAAAATATATGTTTTTCAACTCTTTCTTTATTCTTTTGGGAAGTCATTTCCAACTGGATAGGTGGATCTTAGTCAATTCCAGAGAAATTCTAACTGAAAATGTTAAAACGAAGTCTTTCCAGATTGAGGCCCTTCTCAAAGCCAATAACCTCAGGGTCTATTTATTGTCTTGAAATGGGAACAAGGAGCAAATGAACATAATCAGTCTTGAGACATGAGCACTCCTACTGTCATTCTGAGACCACACCCACAAACAAACCCCACACAAAACTTTGAAACTGCCTCCTGTTCTGTGAAAGGATCATCTTCTGATGTCAAAATAGCCAATTTGTTGGCTGAATGAAGAACTAGCTTCAGATATTTTGTAAGTAACTAAAAATGTGTCCCAACCATGAAACTGTATTACCATTTAAATTTGCTCAAGAGATAGGGTAGAAGACTGAATGCCATTTGTGTCAAACTCTCATGTGACAAGAGAGATGTGGTTTTCCCCCAGGTCTCCCTCCATTTCTGAGCCATTACAATTTCCTAATTGTACTGAGTGCTCATTAAGTCCCAGCCCGGGTGCTCAGCACTATCCTCCCACCGTCCGCCCACCACTCTACAAGTCTTTCCCATGAGGGCCCATCTCCCTCTGGAGTGTGCTGTCCTGGGCTGGTGATCTGCAGGTGCCCCACCCTGGACATTCTAACCACGCAGCCCCTGCTCCTGTGAGGCCCTGGAGGGTGCGGGCCTTCCCCTTCTCCCCTTGCCAGGTTCATTCCTGCTGCTTCTTCAGAGCTCCTACGAATCCTGTTTCCACAGGTAATGGTCTAATTGCTCAGACTGGGCTTGTGCCCCAGCCCTTGCTTTTAAAACAAAGTCTTTGCTTTTAAAACCCTCTTGCTCAAAAAGTTGAAAATAGAGCTACCCTATGACACAGCAATTGTATTACTGGGTATTTACCCTAAAGATACAAATGTAGTGATCCAAAGGGGCACATGCACCCCAGTGTTTATAGCAGCAATGTCCACAAGAGCCAAACTATGCAAAGAGCTCAGATGTCCATCAACAGATGAATGGATAAGGAAGATGTGGTCTATATATAGAATGGAATACTATGCAGCCATCAAAAGAATGAAATCCTGCCATTTGCAATGACATGGATGGAACTGGAGGGCATTATGCTGAGCAAAATAAGTCAATCAGAGAAAGACAATTATCATATGATCTCTCTGATATGAGAAATTTGAGAGGCAGGTCAGGGGGTTGTGGGGTTAGGGAGGGAAAAAATGAAAAAAAAAATAGGACCTGGGAGGGAGACAAACCATAAGAGACTCTTAATCTCAGGAAACAAACTGAAGGCTGATGGGAGAGGTGGGAAGGATAAGGTGGCTGGGTGATGGAAAAAATAAAAGTTAATAAAAAAATAAAAAATAAAACCCCCTACCAGAGTTGGAGCAGAAAATAAAGCAGGGAGTACAGAGTAGTGTCCAGAAATATTGTTGGAGCAATTATAACTTAATTTTTAGTTTTTTTGTTTTTGTTTGGTTTTTGTTTGTGTGTTTATTTGTTTGTTTGTTTTTTAGGTAATCTCTATATCCTAGATGAACACATGACCCTGAGACCGACTGAGCCAGCCTGGTGCCCCTTGTTGAAGCAATTTTGTTATTGAAGGTTTACAACAGCACCAAGAGAGAAGAATCATCACCTGTTTTGTGGCTAGGGAATATAAGGTATGGGTGCATAGGTCAGAAAGCCAGTGGCTGACCAGGGCCTCACCCCCAGGCCTTTCTGGCCCACAGCCCCGGGTTCTGAATATGCCATGGTCCCCCTCCATCATGATTTCAGCCCCCTTTTCCTGCTCAGGCTGGAAACTAATGACCAAGGGATGGGAGTTTTCAACACTGGGATGGATGGATTTTCCAACTGTCCCAATGATACAGGGTCTTTCACAAGCAGGGACAGACACAATGATGAGCTGTTCAGCCTGGAACATCATGGAACAGTCTGGGGCAGCCTTTTGCTTGTCCTAAAGAGACCAGCAGACTTCAGGGCATTGTTTCAGTAAAGGCCAAGTGCCATCCCAAATGTTCATCAGTGGCTTAAGAACACAGGAACATGAGACATTGATTGTCTTTTTTAAAGCCAGTGTAAGCTAGGAAAGATAAGTGCATAAAATATGAAAAGATATGGCTGAAATTGTTTTTGAAAATAGATGATAGGGGCGCCTGGGTGGCTCAGTTGGTTGGGCGACTGCCTTCGGCTCAGGTCATGATCCTGGAGACACGGGATCGAGTCCCACATTGGGCTCCCTGATCGGCAGGAAGCCTGCTTCTCCCTCTCTCACTACCCCTGCTTGTGTTCCTGCTCTGGCTGCGTTTCTCTCTGTCAAATAAATAAAATCTTTAAAAAAAAAATAGATGATAGAATTGTAGGTATCAATATACAGAGATAAAAGAAATATAGATTATGCTTGTATAGGTACAGATATGAATGATACAGACAGAGATGAAGATATGGACAGACCTGTATGATCTTCCTGAGAGAAACTGACGGAGCACCAGGCCAGCTGCCCTCTGTCCCAGCCATGGAGCACTCTCTCAGAAGGCTGTCCTATTTGAGTCCACACCTGTTGGGTCTTCTTTCCCGTGAGGCAAATGCTCAACAGGAATTACAGCAAGTCCCCCTGCAAACTCTCTCTGGGGTTTGCAGATTGTGCCCAGGAAGAAAGGTCAAAGTTTATGAGGACTCTATTTTCTCCTTTTCTGATTCTCTTCCCTCTGATACTCTTATAAAGTGTCCATGTCACCAGGGCTAAAGATCAAGGCTAGCCTGGGACAGCGTCATTCAAATACTGATCCCGACTGAAGCAGTACACATGGGGCGCCTCACCTACACCCGCAGGGTCTCGGGCAACCTGGCCAGCTGCAGCCATCCTGCTCACCGGGCATCACCCTCTCTTTTCATGTGACTTTCCCCGTGGGCTCAACCACCACCTGTGATGTGGGCAGGCACCCCCTGGACTGTCTGGAGGGGAATGCCATGTCCCACTCAGAGGGCAGCCATGGGGGTCGCTATGGCCTCTACAATCTGGGGAAGTGACAGTTTACAATAGGAGTCCTTCTGTTCGAATTTCACTGTCATTCCGACTTGCTTCCTCTAAAACAAAATCATTATATTCCTTTTATTTCTATAATTCACTTTTTAAAATTTCTTAGTATTCTTTTTTCTGAAGCGAACTCAAATTTATATTCCCAGAACAGACTTAATCTATTTTCACTTAAAATATGCATCACCGTCATGGGTCTCAAAAGACATTTTGCAATATTTCCATATTAAAATATATATAAGATATTCATTAGAGCTAGTCCACATTAACAAGCAAAGAAAAGTTCAGTGATTTGAAATCCGCATTGGTATTTTCCTCTGAATTATGAATAACTTTATCTAAAAAGTATCTTATTACATGACTTTGAACATAATTTAGGTCAGGAAAGTAAGAAAGAGAGCTAATGTGTATTGACTGCCTCCTGAACCCATGCGTAATCAAATTTAATCCTCTCCATGGCTCGCTCAGCCCCTTAAGAACCATTAACCTCACTTTGTAGGGTTTACAGATGAAGAAATGGGCTCTGAAATGGGGCTCAGCTTGTCAGGGCTTTTCTGAAGTTAATAACTAGTGACCCAATGGTCTTTTCATTTTACCACATTCCATATCGCATCACACTCATGGAAACCTAAAAAGTCACTCCAGGAAAGACATGGTCAGAAGGCGAGTATCGGTCTTGGTTTCTTTCACCAGCATTTTTTTTTTTAAGATTTTATTTATTTACTTGAGAGAGAGAAACGTAGCTAGAGAGGAAACACAAGCAAGGGGGAGTGACAGAGGGAGAAGCAGGCTTCCCACCAAGCAGGGAGCCCGATGCGGGGCTCAATCCTGGGTCTGTGGGATCATGACCTGAGCTGAAGGCAGTCACTTAACCAACTGAGCCACCCAGAAGCTCCCTTCCACTAACATTTTAAGGGTATTTCCTGTACACGTTCATTCAATGATTCAGTCATGGATGCAACTGGAGATTGGTCAGAGAAATGTATAAACATTACAGAAAGTACAAAACTGAAGTTCTGTTGGTCTGAATGACTAGAAGTCTAGGCTAGTCCCGTGAAGTACAAGTTACATGTGATGTATGCATGAGACATCCTTTAACACAAATGTATCCCAAGATCAGGAAGATCAAATTAGGTGTAGAACATAGGCAGACATCTAAGTGACCCATAAAGGAGAACATTAACGTGCACTATACTAAATTCTAAGGATTTTCCAGAAACTGTGACTGAATAAGAAACTTGAGCGGTCCTCATTTTGCAAAATGTTCTGAGAAGTAGTTATAGGCAAATGCACTGGACAGAGACAAAGGGCTCAGTCTCCAGTATGAAGTGCAACCTCTTAATTCTCAGCAGTGGTTTAATCAATGATTTACTGCAAGGGAATTTAACTAGAAGTGATGTAGCCAAATACGCTTAACACAGGACATGTACGTGACATTCTTGTTCCAGTACATGTGGCAGTTTTTCTACGTAATAGTGTCAAAATGGAACCATAAGTGTGGGGCAGGAGAGAAGGTATAGGTCAGAGAGCTGCTGGTGCCATAAACCCCTTTTAAAAAAAACTGTTAGATGCAGTGAGGAGGAGAAATGGACCTCTGTAACAGAGCTAACAAATCTTTTAATACCTACCAAATCTTTTCTGAGCTGGTGAGTTGTAGAGGTCAGATGTCTCAAGACCAGAGAAGGAGGACCGTCAGCATCTGCTTACTGAGAAATAGGACAGTAACATTTGCTTTCACATTAAATACCAAGATTCACTAGCTTATTCTTCCCCTGGGGGGTGGGGGTCGATGCCGAGGGGGAGCGAGAATTTCAAGCTGACTCCACGCTGAGTGCAGACCCAATGTGGAACTTGATCTCCAACACATGAAATCATGACCTGAGCCAATACCAGGAGTGGGATGCTCGACCGACTGCAGCACACAGGGGCCCCTTGCTATCTTATTTTTTTTTATTTATTTATTTTTTAGAATACCATGATACAGATTCTTTTTTTCTTTTTTTATTGTTACTAAAATTTTTTTTTCCAGTGTTCCAAGATTCATTCCCCATTCCCCACACCCAGTGCTCCGCGCTTTAGGTTAAAAAGAGTTTATTAATAACTTTCTAAATTTAAAATTTTACTTGTAGTCACTTCCAAGCTATAGGAATGCAAAACATTAGGGACGTTCGAATGCATCCCTTGTTTGTGCGATGTGAGAGTGAGCGTTGACTACCTCTGTCCCCTGGCCCACAGGTGCAGGCAGGGACAAAGGAGCAAAGCAAGATGAGCTTCGGACCACCTGAAAGAAACCTTCAGCATGCATCTCAACATAAACCAAGTCACTTAAGCTTTAATCACCTACACAACAAGAAGGAAGGAAGTTAACAAGAATTAGCAAATCAGTTTCTGCGTTTAAAATAATTCTGAGTCCTTATGATACGAAATCATATCATAATCATCATTATGCTAGATTTCCTAGCTGTAATAGAACACAGCATGTTTGCTTATATTTTAAGTTTCTAAATTGAAGCAAGCATGCCTGAGTTACACACACACACACACACAGAGAAACACACACACACACAGAAACACATATTGAAAGTATATCATTTAATTTTGCCTTTTAATTTATTCATCATCATGACACATATTCTTTTTTAAGATTTTATTTATTTATTTGACAGAGAGAGAGAGATCACAAGTAGGCGGAGAGGCAGGCAGAGAGAGAGGGGAAGCAGGCTCCCTACTGAGCAGAAAGCCCCATGTAGGCCTTGATCCCTGAGATTATGACCTGAGCTGAAAACAGAGGCTTTAACCCACTGAGCCACCCAGGTGCCCATGACACATATTCTGATATACCAATAATGGCTGTCCTGTAGAATGTAAGTGTAAATAAATGTCACACTATTCTCTAGGAATTGTTTAGTTTGCTTCTAAGTATGATTTTTAACCAAATGATATATAAAACTTTGTATCTTGCATAGGTCTAAATGTTCAGTTGCCTGTCTCTGCTCCTTGCTCCCCTCTTCTTACAACTGTTCTTTTGTTTTGGGGGGCTTTTTTAGTTATTTCCTGCATTTTGTTAGAGTTGCTATTGTTTTTGGCTTTGTTTCAGCAGAGTGTACGCTCAGCTATGTGAGGAAAAGAAATGATGTCAGAATACCTGATATAATGAACCTGCTATTTTTATATTAAATGCTTAATACTTTCTTATAAGGAACCTAATGTCAACAACTCTTTTTTCTGACTATGAGAGAAAGGCGTCAGCACTGGAAGTTAGGCGTGAACCAGATTCATGGAGCCGGCTGGAGCATTGTGCTCAATAACACGTTAATACGATATGCTTGTTAGCCCTCCCCACCACCAGCATCCACCATCCGTGAAGAAAGGCACCTGGCGCCGCCCCCTGCCTTCACCATCCACCCCGGGGTCTCACGCTCACACACACCAAGCAGCCGGGCCTAGCCACCGCTGTGGGGTCCCAGACAGAGAACACATGGCCTTGGTCTGGAGGAAAGCCCAGTGCAGCTGGAAGGATAGCTGCTAAATTACCCCTATGGGAAGAAACAGAGCAAAGAGTGGAGAAGACTAAATTCTGCCAGAGGGACGGGAATCAGGAGGGTCCCATAGACAGGGTGAGTTTGCTTTGGGAATTAATCACGTAGGAGTTTTTTGGAAGAAAGGGCAGTCGGAGTCTCCAGGCAAGAGAAATACCATGTCAAGGAAAAAGATAGGAAAGCAATGTTTTCTCCCAAGGCTGTGAAAGGCCAGCGGTCAGATGGGGAGAAGGACAGGGGTGGGTCTCTGTATATCGTGGGTCACCTCCCATCAGCTGTCGTCAACATGGGCTCTCTTGGCTTTACACCAGTGACTTAGATGATGGGATACAATCCCCCATGATATTCCGTCACTTCTTACTAAAAACGGTGTGTGGATTAAAAATCTGGGTCCGTGCCCTGGGAGTGTCGCGGGCCCTGGGGAGTGCCCAGGGACAAGACAGCGTGGCCGTCAGCCAGTGTTCATTCTCCGGGGAGGGAATGACAGCAGGTTTAGACATGAATGGTTATCTGATGTGAGCTCTGATAATGAGCCCGGTGAGCACCTGCCCCAGAATTGTCAGCTGTCAGGCATCCTCTGTCCCTGAGGTGAGGCAGCACCAGGGAGGACTCAGCAGGTCGGAGGGCAGGAGCACTCATGAGCTTTGCGTGATGGTCATGGACACACTAGCTACAGACTTCTCCTGTCTGTCTCTCTCTGCATTTCTGTCTCTGCTTTTCTGAAAAGGGAACTATTAATACCCCCCAGGGGCAAAGGCAGAGGAGACTGAGGGAAAGTATCAGTTCCTCATCATCAATCCATGATTCCCTAACAGTGAAAGCCCTATGGTCCGAGTTCCTGAGGAGACGACGCTGTCCTCTGCATGCACCACACGGCCTCCTGGCTTTCAGGAAGACTGCTCAGTGTTGATTAAGCATCTCATTTAACACCGCTGGAAGGCAGAATCCGAGGCAAGGTGTAGGCTACAGGTGATCTACTTGGGATGTGATTTTAACAAGCAGAGCAAGGGATGGGGAAAGGAGATGCTAAGGCAGCAGGGAAGGGAAGGAGGGATCAACACTCTTCCCAGCCTCTGAGGGACACATAGAGAACCCCTAGAATTTCCCCTAAAGGATGGGGAGCGGGCCCACCTGTTCCACACTTTTTGCCACAATTACTTTGAGCCTCAGCTGAGTCCGTGCACCACAGAGTGGCTTGCTGGGTGTGGAGGAGGGCCTGGGAGCAAAGGTAAATAAGTTTGGTGTGCACCTGTGGGGGATCTGTTAGCAGGGCTGCATGTTCCAGAACCTTCCAGCAGAGAGCAGTGGGATGAGCAAGGGGCTAGTGGGACAGAGAGGAATCAGCACCCAGGCATCAGGGATTCTGAGTCTCTGGATTATCTCAGGAGTCTCTCATGGACAGGTGCATGGATCCTTGCACATCAGGGATTCCCCAAACTCTAAAGGGGAGCCTTCTCTCAGTCCAAATCTTGCTATTTGAGATTTACTTTCAAATGACTCCTGCAGGTTTAGACATAACTTGCCTGATAGAAAATTAATGTGAGCAACAGCTAGATAACAGTAATGACTGAAATCATAGTCAACAGGAGGGGACAAAAAACAGCCAATGTGAATGTGAGATTTCATCATTGTAGCCACCTGTAAATATGCATCTTCTTCACCCGCCACAGACAGGCAGAGATCACACTGAAAACTTTACTCTGATTCCTTAATTATGCTTCCCTTAACAGACAATAAAATTTAAAGAATCAGTGATGAGGGTCAGAGACATTTACTGAAATGACATTCTTTCCCAGCCAATAATGCAATCTCCTTAAATCCTGGCTTCCCCATCTATGAGACAGAGGTAATAATTATTGTCTTAAAGATCCTGAAAACCTGCCGTGATCAGCAGAGTAAGGCAGGTCCTTGTGCACAAGGCCGTGCTAACTTCTCTCCATGCCAGAACAAAGTGTCCTCACCAAGCTCTTCACAGAATTCTCTCATTTGCCAGTGGGCATATAAAGTAGACATTTTCAAGTGCTTGAATAAATGTCATTAAGTGTCAGGGAGCAAATGAAGTCATCTGGGTGACTGCTTGCATTTCCACCATGCAGTCACTATGTCTATTTGTGCACCTGTTTCTTCCATTTGGGAAGCTCCGGCAGGTCTGCCCCAGATGCCCTTCCCTGCATCCACAGCCCCACCTTCACCCTCAACCCCGCAGTTCCTGGGCCAACCCCCACACTAGATGACTAGGTATGTGAGGTCAAGAAGAATTTAATATTCTTCATTCGATGCTTACACCAATATGAATTGAAAACAGAGAAGAAACTTCGTGGATGTTTACTGAACAGAAATAAACTAAAATTTTAAATCAGGGGCTCAGAAAAATCAAGCTCTTTGATGTGTCATGTTAAATCATTCAGATATTTGATAACTTATTAACAGTTTGCACTGAAACCGTTGACTATAAATCTAATTAAACCATTCCTAAGAAACTATAAGAAAAATGAGCTTTCTCCCCCCGCCTTCCAAATTTTATGTGCCCATTAAACAAACCAAATTCTATTTTAATGTCTACTTCTTACCCATAATAATTTAAATATTGTTCTGCCCATAATAAATTAAAATTATCTTACCCTTCCTATTAGGCATAAATTATATTTTAAAACCCATTTCATGAAAATAATAATTTCTTAATACATTACAATTGAGTCTAAATTGTCAAGTTCAGTTATTAGAGACAGTTCTTTAATATATGGCCAAGTTTTGACTATGGCAAATCTTCCAACCTAATCATAAAACACAGGCATAGGTTATAACTTGTGTTCAAGCATATCACCAATCTCAAGTTCCATTAAAATATTAATCTATTTTGTCTACTGTGAATATTTTTAACATTGTGGTTGGAAGGCTTTTCTTTATTAACAATGACATTGGTCATGAATTTTGCGTTTTTATGATGTTGCCATTTCCCTGAAAATGCTACTACTAATGTAAATACACTTAGTAACAGAACCGGCATAAGGCAACGGTTTCAAGCAGGCAATCATAAAATACAATTCCTCACTGTGCTTTTGGGATGAAAGTCTGCCCTAAAATATTTATGTATTAAGAATAATACCACTTCAGGGGCACCTGGGTGGCTCAGTTGGTTAAGCGACTGCCTTTGGCTCAGGTCATGATCCCAGAGTTCCGGGATTGAGCCCCACATCGGGCTTCCTGCTCAGCGGGAAGCCTGCTTCTCCCTCTCTCACTCCCCCTGCTTGTGTTCCCTCTCTCGCTGTGTTTCTCTCTGTCAAATAAATAAATAAAATTAAAAAATATATATTAAAAAAAAAAAGAATACCAGTTATATTTTACCTTAACTGAATTCATTTTAGCAGTCCCAGAAAACCAATGGTGCTTTTTTTTTTTATTATTGTTACTTAAATTTTTTTTGCCAGTGTTCCAAGATTCATTCCCCATTCCCCACACCCAGTGCTCCACGCAATAGGTTCCCCCAGTACTGCTCCTGATTTAGGGGTGTCTTGGGACGGAAATTAGAGTATATAGAAAATGTCATCCGGTTTAATTTTTAAAAATACATTTTTAAAAATACAAATACATTTTTAAAAATCCTGAGGTCAGTGGGCTCCCATGGACAAGGATTCACAGGCCCATTCTGGCCCAAGGCCACATCACCATGCCCATCGCTGGCTCCCCCCCCCCCCACCGCCCTGACAACATGAGTCCTCAAGCCAGGAGAGGCGTCAATTGCTGGTGACTGGGGTCCTATTCCTTACAAGATACAGCGGGCTGCATTATTCTGACAGGTTAAGGCTCCTTTTCTTGACATTGTCACAGTAATTATAGCTTTTTATTTTCAAACTTTCACCAAGTGACATTTTTAAAAATTACTTCGGATAGCACCATGAAACCCCTTTGCTGTTTATTACCTGACAACTAGAATCAATTTGTTTCCTGATTCACAGTGCAACACCATTCTAAGGGTGGATGCAAATATCAGACGGATATGTACAAAACAGAAACTCTGTTGTCACTGGATTGCTTTTTTCTTTTAAAATTAACTCTGATAGCCCGATCCGGAGTGAGAAAATCAAGACCTGTTTTGAAATAATGAAGATATGAAACTGAGGATACCAGTGGTTGCTTATCATTTGGCAGAAATGAAAAATGGACAGTTAATGGACCTGGGCTTTTTATCATAGTCTTTTACTGATTTCAGTGTAGGTTGGTTTCATATTTATTTAATTAAGTAAGATACTATAAACGAAACATTTGGAACAGCCTCTGCACATGGTAGGAGCTTGAAAGATTCTGTATTTTGCACACATCTTTGTCAGTGTATTCTTTTTAAAAATACTTTATTCTATTTGACAGAGAGAGAATGCCATCAGGGAGAGTGACAGGCAGAGGTAGAGGGAGAAGCAGGCTGAAGAAGAAGCTGACATGGGACTTGATCCCAGGGCCCTGGGATCATAACCTGAGCCAAAGGCAGATGCTTACCTGACTGAGCCACCCAGTGCCCCATCAATGTTTTCTTATGTGCGTTTTACATCTCCCTGCCTTTTATGGGAAACACCGGGTAGTCCTTTTATGCAACAGAAAAATAAATGTACTTTTGAAACATGATGCAGTAGTATTCTTTTAAGTAAAATTAATACATTTAGAGTCTTAAATATTGTGATTTCTATACTAAAAGTGTTTTCCCTGGTTATAGTAATGCAGTAATAAAATTCCATACTGGATATAATATACAGCTGATTGGTTTCCTTCAGATTGGTTTACAAGAACACCTAGGTAATACAACACAACTGAGTGTATACTTTACAAATCCTTATGTTTGGGTAGAGGGGGGACACTTACATGGTTACAGAGAGCTTTCAAAATCCCTCACGCTTGAACTCCCTTTCCCCATCACTGACATTCTTAATGCACCTGTTCACTAAGATTGGTGACTTGAGACCCTTCTGCTAAATACCTTCCGAGAGCCGGCAAGAACACCCAATGCTCACGATAGAACATGATCCACAAAAACAGCAGAATGCTAAGTGGTGTGTTAAGTACAATTGTAAGGATTGCAAATTGTCTGAAGCTACAGAAAACAGGCAGAAGCGAAATGAGCAAAAAGAAACCTTTCTTACTGAGTCTTAAAGTGATGGTAATGTACTTTTCCTATATTTCCAAAACTTTAAGGTTAATATCATTTCACAAGTTAACAAGCAGATGTATGACCGGGAGTTTCCATCAAGAGCCCAGAGTCCCTCTTGCATCCGAATCCCAAGAGCGTATTTGGTTGGGTCAGCCTCATCCATACTTACCCTGCAGCTCTGGGTCTTAGACCCAATGGTCTCTACAAGCTTTGTTAGAAAAAGAGCATCTTCCCATCAAGTTCACTTACCTCACAGGAAAGGAAATTGGACTTCTTAAAGCATAGTCTTCAGAATGTCAATCTTCTGAAGGAAATTTGCAGTGTAATCCCAAAAGCAGTATTTGGTGTGTGGCATTGAATTAAAATTATCTAGTTCCATAACAAAAAGGTGCCTTCTTATCTAGGAATGTACATTTTTTCCTTTGGCTAATTGCTTTCACTAGATAGTTTGAAAATATAATTATGCTGGTGATGTAGCTTGTCGGGGAGCACACTGGGCAATGGGAGAGAAAGGAGCTGTGGACGGCTAATGTCCAGGGTCACATCCCTAAGAGATTTAAGGATAAGATATTCATGCCTCTGAATTGACAAATGAGGATATTGAAGCCACATATGTGAACTAATTTGCCTAAATCTCTCAGCTTATTAAAAGGCAGTGTGGAAGCTCGAATCCAAGTGTTGAGATTCCCAGTTAAATGTTTTTTTCATAAGCTATGGATCTCTTATTTAAAACATTCATCAAAACTAGTTAAATAAATGAAGGAATGAATCAGTTAAGGCTAGGAATGCAAATTATGTTCAAACTCAATTCTATAAGGAGCTCCTTTCCTCTTTGCTCCTCTGCTGCCGCAGATAGAAAATCTTCCTCCTCTCCCTTCTGAAATCTCCTAGGTGCTCTTAGACAGAGCACCTGAGCATTAAGTGCTAAGCCTTCCCCACCCTTATGAGACGTGGACATAACCTGCTGAGACACTACCAAACACCTTTCTGAAGTCAACAATTAGGTTAAAAAGATAAGCACAAAAAAAGAGAATAAAGAGAGCAATCAGGAAATAATAACCTCTTGTTTGATAAACCTAATGGGCTTTTAAAGTGTTAGATACCTTGACGGATATATGACAAGGATCTTTCACTGTCAAAAACTCTCTGCTAAGCAGCGAGCCCCACATGGGACTCAAACCCAGGACCCTGGGATCATGACCCGACCTCAAGACAGATGCTTAACTGACTGAGCCACCCAGATGCCCCTTTACAGCCAAATCTTAAAGTTGGGTAATGTCAGTTCTCCAACATTGTTCTCCTTCAATACTCTGCCCACTAAAATTTAAACTTAAAAGAACCTTGGGCTGGTGGTGGCCATTAGCTACGAACACAAGTGGGAACGTTCTCTAGAGGAATTCCCATATAGAATTCCCAAGGAAATTGGGCGTGCCTAGGTCCACACAGGCACAAATTCACATGGACAGCCACTGATACACAAACACCCTAAATTGCTACAAGGAGGAAATGAGCCATCGTGTCTCATAGTCCACACAGCAACAAATCACAGCGCCCAGCAGGAGAAACATCAAGATCCCTGAGTTATCAGCTGCAAAACATAAAAAGATCATGTTTCAGTTACTTAAATAAATAAAAGAGGGAGCTTATGGGTGATGGAGAAATGATCAAA
This sequence comes from Spilogale gracilis, assembly GCA_004023965.1. Classification (NCBI taxonomy): domain Eukaryota; kingdom Metazoa; phylum Chordata; class Mammalia; order Carnivora; family Mephitidae; genus Spilogale; species Spilogale gracilis. Next base: position 69,724 of record PITA01010443.1, read on the forward strand.
ACTGATGAAGCAGTTTTGAGAGGAAATAAAGTAGAACTTCCAGGGGTGAAAACTATTCTAATAGAAAGAAGCTGAAGAAGCGGGAAAAGCCACAGAGCAGATGCAGCTCGAAAGAACATCGGTCAACTGTGGCACAGCAAGACTGGACTGGAAAAGCCCAGGACTGATCTCCTGACATAAGGACAGAGGTGGTGTTGTGTTGGAAAGGCACTGGCTGGGCTCCCTGTTTCCCCTTATTCTGTTTGGAGCCAAATGAATAATAATCACCTATGAATTAAAACTTGTCAAAGATGATCGCTTATGTAGGAACTAAGTTTCATTTAAGTTGGAAACATCGAAAATCCTTGAACTCAATCTGAAAAATGCTGAAAGTTAAAAAAAATATTATTTGTCGCTGGTCAATTATTAGGCAAAAAAACTACAAAGTAATGAGAAATATAATTATTTTCTTCCATGGATGCCTCTGGAAAGATTTTTTCTTTTTGCCCTTCTAATAATGTACCATTTCCTAAAATTTAACAACATTTATTTTTAACAGATCTTAACCATGATCTTACGGGCATCATTTTACAATGTTCATTTCTGTTAAAAATTGTATACAGTAACCATAAGGCTTGGAGGATGTCATAGTAAAATACTTACTTAACTGAATTTCATTTGGACTTTCTGATATCTATAAAAAATGCTGTTTTTCTCCTTTAAGAATTTTATGAAATAAATTTTATGAAATAAACATAGGTTTATTGTAATTGATTCAATGATCTTCCACAGATTTATTCCTTAAAAATATCTCAAAGTAAAAAGCTATGTCAAGTAGATATTAAACTGTATGTTTATTAATAGTATGTTCTGTTTCTTGAGAGTATAAAGCAATATCAGTAGCCAGACTAAGATGTGTATCCATTAGATAAACACTGTTAAAGCTCAGGCATATCTAAATAGCAAAAATAAACTTTAAATGGTCTATCACGATATACACGGAAGTTGTCGGTCAGTCATTCTTTTGGTTTTAAAATTTTTTTACTTATGTTATTTTTCAAAGATTTTATTTATTTATCTGACAGAGAGAGATCACAAGCAGGCAGAGAGAGCAGAGGAAACAGGCTCCCCGCTGAGCAGAGAGCCCCATGCGGGCCTCGATCCCAGGACCCTGAGATCGTGACCTGAGCTGAAGGCAGAGGCTTAACCCACTGAGCCACTCATGCTCCCTATTTCCTTATTTTAGAGAGACACAGAGAGAGAGAGCATGAGCAGGAGGACAGAGAGAGAGAAGGAAAGAGAATCCCAAGCAGAGCCCTCCTCCTCAAGGTGGGACTCGGTCCAACGACCGCGAGATCACGACTGAACCAAATGTGAGAGTCAAACGCTCAACCGACTGAGCCACCCATGTGCCCTGTCAATCATTCTTTTAAATAAAAAATCATTTTCTATGAAAAAGTTGTCAGTCCAGCTTACCAGTCCTACAACCACACAGTGCTTTTCTGTAAGACAGACATGGTATTCTGTTCTGCATTGGAAGGGCTGCGCGTTACGTCTGCAGACCATTAAAAAGGCATGTATTTGGCGAGCATATTTTGAAGTAAAACTGATCACTTATCATATTTAAATTTTTAGTGCAAATGCATGAGGGTGATGAAGGCCGACCCCTACTTCAATTGGTTTTGCACTTTTACCTGCATGATGGCAACAAGCACCGATTCGGGGAGAAGGACAGGTGACATCCTGCTTGACGTGACTGCGGTAAAAACAGTTCCGTTATGTAAGGATCTTGGATACAAACAAGCCTGTGGACCACACTTTAGCACCACCAAACTATGCTGTTATCTAAATAGAACAACCAAATCTTATTATAAAGAATATGGGTTTATAAAAATGTCCCCTTAAAGAACCAAACACATCCCTTGAATCATTACTGTAATTTGCTGGAAAGTACTCGAGCATTTTGAAAAAAACAAAATCTCTGTAATCTGATTTGCCTTCTGCATGTGTCCTACATTCTTTTATATTCTCATTAAAAGAGGTGGTATGTGTTAACTAGAAACTAAAGGTACAACAGTATCCAGTAAAGTAATACTTATCCTTTCAGTTCTTAGATCAAAATAAGACCATCATAAAATGCTACTACCACTGGTTTTGTTTTTTTTTTTTTTTTTTTTTTTTCAAAAATTAATTATGTAAGTATTGGTACCAGAGACCTGCCTGGAGGTTTTAGTTAATAGAATTATAGGTCCTAGATTCGGGAGCTGACAGTCCCGCTGCAGTCTGCATTAGTTTCTCCGTATGTTCAGGGAGACTCTTACACAGGCCCTGAAATCCCCTTGATACCACAACGTAAAAACTTGGCAAGAAGCTTATGTATCTAATCGGCTTTTA